>JAYMGJ010000338.1:0-25166 GCA_037178675.1 Scleroderma bovista
CCGTCATAGTTTTCCATACACGGCGGTTGCAGAGCGACCGCGTCCTATCGAGGCATCCTGTGTATCCTCTCACCTCGATTATACAGATGACCACTCTGCTGAAGAAGATGTTGATGAATTTATATCCACGGGGGCTGGAGGATACCAGGCTCCCTACCAGCCTGGAACGTCTACAGGATCGCAAGTTATTTTACCCCGTGCCATCATATGCATTGATGAAGTAATGCAAAAGGCCCAGATGTAAGTATCCTCTTGTCATTATTAAAGTCAAGAGTGACCTAGTCTCTACTCATGCAGGGCTCGCACACGCGAACTTCCCGACCATTACCCCTTCGTAGTTCAGAAAGCCTACATCACAGAGTTCGTCAAGAAGTGGCGGCAACCTTCTCTCGCTTTGTTTGATGCTGTATATGATATTTTGAAGAAAGATGTGGAAACTATTGTTGACCGCCATTTTGCGCGGATGGGAAGGGGGGTTCTCAAGCAATCTATTCTGTACGTTTTTCATCTGTCTTGGCGTGTCAATGCCAGCTCATTCTCACTGAATTACATAAAAGGATGATCGTTTATGACCATCTCGACGCAGCTGCTATCCATTCAAAAGACAAAATTGACTGGCTCCTGCAACTTGAGAGCTCACCTGCGACACTCAATACGCATTACTACTTTGACTATAAGGACAAAGTCTATGCCTACTACAGAGCACACAGGCGCAGTGAAAAGCTTGCCAACAACCTAGCTCAACGTTCCCAGAAGGAGGTGAACAATGTAATTTCTGCGCTCTCACAACTTGGCATCCATGCACGACGTGAAGACCTATCAAAGTTACTTCCATCTGACCCGATGGAAGCTGCGTTGGATATTATGGCTAGCGTTCGTGCTTATTTTCAAGGTATGAGCCCAAAGTTATGTTCGGACGAAGTGAGAATCTGACCGTGATGATCACCAGTCGCATACAAACGCTTTGTAGACATGGTGCCTACATCTATAGATAATGAAGCTGTTCGAGGGCTGGAGCGCAGCCTTGAGCAAGTCTTGCGGGATGGCTTACAGCTCACTGGAATAGATGCCCATGAGAGATGCGCTGCCATGCTTCAGGAGTCCCCCGCGATTGCCTCAAGGAGAAGTGAACTAACAAGGAAATTGAACAGGTTACGAACCGCAAAAGTTGAACTTCTGCGGTTTAGCGCTTGAAGTTGAATATCTCTTCTACTCGAAACTGTTCTCTGTCGAGTTGTATCATTGTGTACTAGTTACTGTTATGTAAACGCCAAAGATGCGTTGGCAATGCCACTTACTGCTACTTGCCAGTACTTGGCAAAAACCGCTGTAGAATCACTAACTTTTCCTTTGAACAATAAGCTCAAATAGTATGTAACCAAACACCGGGAAGCGGCACTTCCTTGTCCCGTGCGCGCCTATTACTATGACCCTTTCATCGAGTTCGGTCGTCTCTTTGATGACGCATTCGTAACTCCCCCTTTCCCTTCGTGTGCATTGGAGCCAGAGCCGCGCCAATACCAACGAACGTCAAGAGCTGTTCCATCCTAAGTATGTCAGCACATTCGCTGTCAGAATATATGGCCGCTACGTGGCAAACTTACAAGACTGATTACATTTATTAGTTTTGATATATTAGCCCTACCTACAAGATAAATAGCTCGTAGTCGTACCCTGTATAATCATCGCGTTTGGACCTGGTTCGCACCCACCCACCCATCGTGGTCACCCCGATCGACTCAGCGCGCGAATTCTAACATTCGCTATCCTGAGAGACATGTAGATCTACCATACTATGTGTTTGCTAGATCATATATCATTGATCTGCATAAAGATGCCATGGAGCATGATCTAAGGTAGTCGCTACTATATCCCTTTCCAAGTTATCAACGAAGATTGATTCTATATACCACCGTCCGCCGCCAACTTTCAAACACTCAGCTTTCTCAGCTCTTTTCTCGCGGCTGTTAATCTCTCCAATCTCTTCATCATTTCCTGCCTCCTCATCGAGATTCTACAAGGTTCCTTAAGCATAGCAGAGCACCGTTCATATGCATCATTTCCCGTGAGCTGCAGCCCGTCGCGCAGGGCCTGCTCGAGGCCACGTCCCAGTCCACGAACAATTTCGTGGTCAATAGCCATGGGTATTATGTCCACAAAACGCTTGTAGGCGACTACGAAAAAGGTCAGACCCAGTTACCATCGTTCGAACGTCCCTATACGTACCTTGAAAATAAGCACGTACACTCGCCATAATGCCGATTGCAGCCTCCATCGGGTCGGCGGGAAGTAGCTTAGGTAAATCTTCGGGCCGAACATTGATACCAAGCTCTGCGAGAGCAGAAAGCGCCTTTTTGATGCTCTCATCTGCCATTTGCTTGCCTGACATCTGAAATTTGATTTGTTTGCTTAGTGTCTGATGGTTCGTTTTTATGCCTGGTGACTGGTGGCTCCTGAACTTGAAGTTATTTTTGCCCCTGCAGTTCTTATAGTGTGCAAGAAACTTGTCGCGATAGTCAGAGTAATAGTGAGTGTTGAACGTTGTTGGGGAATCTTCTAAGTCGAGAAGCCATTGAATTTTGTCTTTCGTACGTGCAGCGGCTGCATCTAGATGCTCATGAACGGTAATCCTTAGAGTGGGTATTAGTCAGGAGAGAATCTTGGAATAACATGGTGACAGTGCAACATACAGCACAGATTGTTTGGCACTACCTTGACCCATCTGGGAAAAATGCCGGTCAACCATTTGTGCTACATCGTCCTTCAGGATTTGGTAGATATCGTCAAATAGTTTGAACGCTGGCTTCTTCCAGGCCTGCAGAATCTCGCAAATATAATTCTTTTGCACGATGAAAGGGTAGTTATCCGGAAGTTCACGCGTGCGGGCGCTGGATGAAAAAAAGTCAGAATATAGTTGACAGGAGCAAGTCATGCACTAACCGTCGAGCCCTCTTCATAACATCATCAATATATATGTTTTCAGAAGAACAGTCACGTTTTCGTTTTTTGGAGATATGATTATCGTCGCTTGTATTGTCATCATCATCATCACTTTCTTCGCCATCACTTTCTTCACCGTCACTTTCTTCGCCAACGCCTTCCTCATTAGCCAGGAATGCCATCGCAGGCAACGAACGACTAGGGGTCTCATTACGCTCAAAAGGAATAAATTCAGGGGCTGTGGTGCGTATTTCGTGCTTGAACATCTCAGTGCGCATTCGTATAGCTTGGATGAGCCCACACTCGTCAGGTGTACCTTCGAGACGCTCGGAGAGTTCCTTGTGGAAATTGCCAAGGACTCGAAGGACCTCGCCTACAGGGTCACCTGATGGTTCCTTCGGCAGAGACCTCAGTTCTTGTCCTGTTACCTGCAGGACCTTGTACAGTTCCTCCTGAATCTCGGGAAGTCTGCATATAGTCCCATTAGCGTGCTAAAAGGTACTGAAAATATGTCACACCTCTTTGCAATAAGTTCAGCAAGGATCGTGCTCAGCCGCTCGGTGAGTCTAGTGGTGCAAAGGAATGACTGGCAATAAGAATCTAGGTTGCACCATGGCTTGGTGCTAGCAAAAAATTCACGTTCTTGGCGCCGTGCTCCAGCCCAGTCGATACCGTCTTTAATTGCCTGCGAGCTTGGCTGTTTGACGCAGTACCAGTTGTTAACCAGTGGTTCAACTTCATTCCGGACGAGTCGAATCCAGGACATCTCTTCTCCTTGAGGAATGCGATCTGGTTTGGTGAGCACACCTGTAAGATGGGGACAACTGAGAGCGGACCCATGACAGAAGCTCATGTGACCCACCGACTGTGCGCTTTCCCTCTGGATCAAATTGCTTCGCAAGGTGGTGAGCACCCTGGTTCTCGAAGTCCGCTAAAGGGTGGAGATTGAGTGAATATATGTACACAACTCGCAACTGGGACTAACTTTCACAAGCAACTGTGAGGAGAATCACACAACTTGGTTTTTCAATATATGAAGTCACAAGACTCTTGACCAACTCAATGTCGTGAGCATCCCCATCCTGACCAACACTTGCGATGAGTCCTGGTAGATCTACAAACGAGAGGTCCGCAAGATCTCTTCCTTTGATCGCTAATGAAACGTAGTTGCGTGAGAATGACGTTTCATTCCCTGATAGTATAGTCGTGCTATCGAGGAAGGTGTTAGGGTCCACACTTGGGTTCAAAATAGCATGTTGTGCCCGTCGGATACGGTCCTCCACATCAGCTTTGGCAGAGATGGTATCACCGAAAGAAACGACACGACCCTTGATTGGTGCACCTAACTTGTCGGTAATGAAATGAAGCTTAACTACACAAGTCCATGGTGTCTCCGCATATGTGAGTCGACATTCTGTCGGACACCTGGGATGCCGAAGCTCTGTTGATAGTTGATCTAAAAATAGAGAAATAGCATACCTTGTGCACGTCCCCGATGAACGAGGAAGTGTGACTCCGGAGATAGATTCAATAAGGGAGGATTTCCCTGCACTCTGATTGCCAATGACAGCAATCATTGGAAGGTCAATGTCACTTTGGACGCTGGCATTACTGAATGAGTACATTGGTTCCGCTGGAGTGGCACTCATTTTACTCACCCAGTATTACGAAGCCGGTTTATGACATCGAGCATGGTTCGACGGTGTTGGGCAGTGACAGGGTCAGAAAGTCCAACCCCACCATTATTTCCTGGAAGCGAAATTGACGGGGTCGACGATGCAATGGGTGGTGATGGCATAATTAGTGGGTGAAAGACTGAAAGTACTGGTTCCTTTTCTGAAAAAAACCCAAATAATTTCAAACACCATGCCCCTAAAGCATTGAATTTCCCTGCAGCTGGCTACCGTAATCTGGATCGTCAACAACTTACAGCTGTGTGCGAAAACCTTGTCAATAACCAAATATTTTGTGAGCGCATCGTGAGGTGTGCCCAAAAAGGAAATCAACCCGCTACAGACCATAGTGCGCTGCCGTTCGAGCTTGCCTTACCTTGCCATTCTGCCAGTGAACGGTCCAGAGAGTCAGCAATGGCCAAGAAGCAGAGAAAGGCCACTACGAAAGTTCCCAGCACGCAAAGCTTTCCCTCAGACACTTGTTGACGACCGTCGTGCTGACAAACAGCTGGCTTTCCCAGTCAACCGTTCTGTGGTATCCCAATTCCCTGTAGCCGCAAGCCAGCAGCGCCGAGGCACATGAAGAGATTCATCAGGTCAGTGACCATAAAATCAACCTTACTGCTGACTCTAAGCAGGAGGAACAAGGCTATATGCATGTCTTTGATGTCGAGATTGAAGAGCATCCTCAGCAATTCAAGGACGAATCTTCGCATGAGTCTCAAGTATATTCCTTATGTTTTATGGCTAATCTGTTACTCGTGAAGTTATGTCTATCAATATGGATTCGTCTTCATTCAGTTCCTCCGAGGGCAAGCGCGAGGACCCAGTCTGATGCACCGCAGTCAGAGCCCAGCGTGCCCCCACATCCAAGAAGTCATGTGTTGGTGTTGAAGATACCTTGACCGGTGATTCCAGTACTTGCTGATGAGGATATCGTATTGTGCTGTGACCCAAGTACATGTTTCATCAAGGTGGAGGTCGGGATCCTCAAAAACATGTCTTCCATAGAAGTCAAAAGAGCTCTTGTTATTGTTCGGGTGTGCCTGTCGGCAGGGAAGGTGGTCGATCTGTATTCTTCCGACAGTCGTCTCCAGCAACTGCGAGAGGAAACACCAAGAGCAGGGCAGAGATCCTTGAGCTCCCATCCTGAGTCCCAAAGACGAAGTACTCATTCCTTGAGATCACGGCTAATATGGCGGTAGGGCACGATATGAATTGTCAAGGTCAAACAAACAGCGCACGGTAGCCAGGTAGTAGCCTGTAGTTGATTGATTTCCTTTTGGGGCACACCTCATGACGCGCTCACAAAATATTTGGTTATTGACAACGTTTTCGCACACAGCTGTAATGAAGCTACTTCACCGCAGAAGAGCTGTATATAATGTGGGTAGCATTCGTCGGAACTCCAACACACCCAATCTGCCAACGACTACAGCCGGGCCATCTGCAACTGCTTCAAGTTCTGTACTGTCTTGTCCCTTGCACATCTATGACCCCTTCACTGAGTTCGTCGTCTATTTGACTCGGACGCATTCGTAACTCGCCCCTTCCCTGTGGTCGAAAGGGGCCAGAACACCAACAACAACGGAAACTCCATCGCAGGTAAGGGATGACGAGGTCGTGGTGCATATTTCGCGTTTGAACCTCTTTATGTTCAATGTGCAACCATATGACTTACTAAATGAGCCCACATTCGCCAGGTGTACACTCGAGATACTCGGCGAGCTCCTTAGGGAAATCACAAAGAACTCGAAGGACCTCAGCTCCCGCGCTGTTGCCTGCATGACCTTATACAGTTCCTCCTGAATCTCGGGAGGCCTGTGTATATACCTCCAATAATGTCCCAAAGGATATTGAAAGTGCGTCATACATCTTTGCAATAAGTTCCGCGAGGATTGTGCTCAGCTGGTCGGTGAGTTTAGTGGTGCAAAGGAATAACTGGTCACAAGAATCTAGATTGCACCACGGCGCGAAGGCGAGCGCCGTCGGTATCTGGTCACACCGGCCGACCTGCGGCAGCGGAACCGTGTTGTATCAATATGTAGCTCCGGAAATCAAAAAAGTTAGCAGTCATGCCTTACCCATTACTCGCCGCATATCTTCTCTGTGCTCGGCCTTCTGCACTTCGTTCAAATTATCCATCCTCGCTCGTGACCTTAAGGAAGACAATACCTGAGAACATTGATTGAAATGACCAGAGCAATTAGTCTCCCAAGGCAGATCAAAGACTCGAGGGAAGGCAGCTCCTCCCTTTCGCTGATTTCAGTCGTCACATGGGTGATCAAGATTCAATTGAAGGCGTTGGCTTGACGCCCATATGTCGTAGGGCGCTCAATTGCTTGCTGTGTTGTGGCAAAGCTTTTCGGCTAATAGAATTTACAACACATCCATTCCTTTATCAACATCAATCGTCCTCACTGTGTGTCAAGGATACAAGAGTGCCGGTGTGAGTGTGGTTGCTGTCCCACCATCTACATATCTGCCGTACTCATATAAGACGTCAACCGACCGAAGAGAACCAACTCGACTGACTACATCACAACTACACGTCTGTTGTTCCGATCCAATAATCTTTCAACTCTGTTGGAGGAGGTATGGATACAATTCACAGTGGGTGATCCCCTCGAGACTGATGCACACTTCTGCAGCATGCGCCTGATCAACGTCAAAGCTTTTCTCGAGAGGGAGAGTTTGATTGGAGAGGGAAAGCGGGTGGATCATCGCACTAAAGTTCTCGAGTTCAGCGATGACGAAGCAACCCCACCAGTGACTATCGCTTTGACTTTGTGGGAATCCAATTACTATAGATCTCCAGGGCCGGGCTTTCTTGATCCTAGACTACTTCCTTCAGAGGGACCTCTACAATTGCGCCAAGTTTATCTCAGATACCAAGAACTGCCGCATCGCAACACCACATTCGACATCGACGATAGCGCACTCACCGAGAATGGCCTTGTTTGCTGTGACGTGTACCCAAAGAAATTCTCCGGAGACACGCTCACACTGACCAGCACTAATCCCCTTTGCATCAAAGTCTATTCTGATAGTCTAACTAACCACCTCCTGGTGATGGGATTTGGACAATTGTTTGGCAAGGACTGGATACATGTCGTTTATGATGAATCTAACAAAATTCCGCGACCTTCATGGCAGGACTATACCGTGCAGAAGTATGTTAAAATGCTGGTCCGGACGCCCGAGCATGCACAACGCATGAATGCGGCGCGTTCTGGGGCTGAACGCTATAGTCAGATCTATGTTATGCAGACCCGTCTCCCTCGAACAACTAGGATCCTTCAGATTTCGTCCGTCGTGTGGAAGAGCTCAAGGATATGTGGAGTGAAGCTTGGGGTATTGGATGATCCCGGTTTCGGTGACGTATCAGGTGAATGGACAGCCTTCGATGTTGACGTGGGTAGTTTTTTTACATGTCTCATTGGCGCTGATATCACTATTTATTTAGGGAACAGACGATCCTGGCTGTGACTGGCGGGGTCTCATGATACTCGATCGGCCGAGGAAGTACGGTAGCTACGCAATAGACGGAGTGCTCGACAGTTTCTCGGCCGCACCGGATGGTATCAAAGTGAGTACACATGCCTTTCATAAAGCGTTTGAGCCTTACGAGAACAGCTGGGGGACTATGGTCACTTGACGGACTCCAACGAATTCTGCTGCGAAGGAAACCTCTTTGCTGACATCGAGCCACTTTCTTTGATGGTGGACGTCACCCCAAGGCAGCACAAACTATCTTCAAAGGATCGTGTGATTGCCTGGAGTCAGATGGACATCTGCCATATCTATTTATACAAACCACTAATGCTGTCGCTTCCGACAAGTAACGACGACCTCAAGTCATTGCTGACTTCGTTCTCTACGCGACTCACCAACAGATACCTCGTCACAGGAATCATACAATGTCCTCCTGATCCTGGCCAGCCCTACGCAAACATCACAACACCTTTGTACAGCGTTGCAAAGCCATTTGTTTGGCACCGAAATGAAAGCATTGGTTCTGTGTCAGGAGCGGTAGGCGACGAGCTGCGAGGTGAGACGAAGGGTGACCAACGAGGGTTGGTGATGCAGATGCCGATGAAGTTGTGAAACCGTTTTTTTTTGGCTGTAGCTGTTCGTCTATACTTAAAGTACTATGTATTCTTTCGTGTACCATTTCTAAGTATTGTAGTCTGAAGCAAGGATATCTCCCACTGAGGAACCCTCCTACTCGTCAAGGACATGCCTAGCCACTTAACCATCTCTTCTCGCCCACCTCAATTTACATCACAAATCCATCTACACAACTCAATTGGGACAGGAGCAGAAGACAGAACCATATCGCGCTCTTGAACCAGTAACAAACTCGCTCCTCACCTGCTGGTCTCTGCTACACAGTGTGCGTGCACAATGCACTGGGAATATAAGATCAAGGTTGTCCCAGGGTTCGTTATACGCATACCAGTGCCACCTAGAGGTGACGATGACACCTAATTGTCTGATGAATCTTTTTGTGTGCAGAGTGCCGAGTCTCGGCCTTTCGCATGGCTGGCTGGGTGAATGCAGACTACAGCTCGAGACAGTGTTTATGGACGTGGACGATCGGATTTGCACAAGCCACTCCCTGTCCTCTGGTATCGATTATGCTGTCAATGCACTACGTAGGCGTTATACACCAGTAGCGATATTTTGCACCACATTGCAGATCAGGCGTGCTACAAAATCATAGGCCTCAAGCACATTCGCACATCCTGTGCAGGGTGTGTATGCTGTGAGTGAGGGAAATGAGATGAATGCATATATTGTGAGGTATATCCAGGGGTGCCTTCCTGTTCTTTGCATCTGCGCGTCCATGCTGCCATTCTCCTTGCGTTCCCACGGCACGAAGTTTAGGGCCGTGCCATATATCTCCCACTTGATTACTTGTCGATACGATCTTTGATCATGTGGGAGTTTGGTTGCTTCGCGCAATACCAGTTGTTGAGTAATGGTTCGACCTCATTGCGAATGATCATGAGTCGAAGCCAAGATTCTTCTTCCCCGAAAAAAAATCGATGAGGGCACCTGTGACACGAAGAGATCAACTCAGAGGGATATGCGAAAGCCTGCAATTCAAGTGGCTTACCAACGGTGCGCTTGCCCTCTGGGTGGAACTGCTTTGCTGGTGGTAGGTGCCCAAAGAGGCGCTTAGAAATACATAGTACGGAGTTGGGGCGGTGGATCATACAAGAAAGATATTTGTTAGTGATTTTCGGCTGTGTACGCCTCTGCTTCTGGGCCTGCAGAGTGCCCGTAACAATTTGAGAGTAGAGGTGAGAGATAGCTGGGTAGTTGGGTCAGTGGATGCGAAGCGCGTGTTGCATTCTACGTGTAGTAGGTTCATCTGTCCGTCTCCTGACACTAATCTGCCGTACGTACCATTTTTCACTGTGGGTATCACATATTTGCTGGAACTCAGGCTAAAGCAATACGGAACACGTTCCGAAATGGACTGTAACGACCAGGAGTGATTAGTCTCCCTAGGCATACCAACGGCTTGAGGGAAGGCAGCCGTTCTTTCGCAGGTGAGATCAGTAAGGCGGTGTGCTTGGCGCCCATATGTCATATGTCATATGTCGCCCTGGTAAAGCTTTTCGGCTAGAAAGAACATGTTATCCTGTGCTGTGCCTTTATCTGCCAATACTCACGTATGTAAAACCAACCTGGCTGTATCACCACAACTACACGTCTGTCGTTTCGATCCAACCATATTTCAATTCTGTTCGAGGTATGGATACCATTCAGTGGGTGATCCCATCAAGACTGATGTACATGTATGCAGCATGCGCCTGATCAATGTCAAAGTTTTTCTTGAGAGGGAAAGTTTGATTAGAAAGAGAAAGCGAGTGGATCGCCGAGTCAAAGTCCTCGAGTTCGGCGATGACCAAACAACAGAGTACGCGATCCTGTCCCATCGGTGGGTCGGGCAAGAAGTGGACTATGATGAAATGGTCGAACTCGCAAAGATGGACAGGAAGGAGAGAGACGAAATTCGCCAGCGTGATGGTTACCGAAAGATCTTCCAGAGCTGCGAGCGGGCTGAGAAGGACGGGTATGAATGGTTGTGGGTTGATACTTGCTGCATCGACAAGCGAAGCAGTGCAGAGCTATCCGAGGCCATCAATTCCATGTATCGGTGGTATGAAAACGCCAAAGTATGCTATGCGTACCTCCACGACGTCCCCGATCCACAGTTTCCTACTACGAGCGACGATGAAAGGTATCCCGATTTCGGTGGATGGCCAGAGTGGTTCTCGCGTGGGTGGACGCTACAAGAGCTGATAGCCCCAAGCAACGTCCAGTTCCTCAACAAGAATTGGCAAAGGATAGGTGACAAGAGGGCGCTTGCACCTACCTTGGTAGGCATCACTGGAATTCCGGTGCATATATTGACACATGGACTCTGCGGGAACCGTCCATGTGTTGCTCAAATTATGTCGTGGGCGGCCAATCGAACGACGACGCGAGTCGAGGACCGAGCTTATTCGCTGATGGGTCTGCTGGACGTGAATATGCCGATGTTGTACGGAGAAGGGAAGAAAGCATTTCGCCGTCTTCAGCTGGAGATCATCCGTGCATCGAACGACCAAAGCATCTTTGCATGGGATCCCAGCATGGAAAAGGAGCAGCCTGGCAGAATCCTCGCGGAAGACCCGAGCAACTTCCGGCGTTGTGGTGAAATGGAGCTGATGGGTCACGATGAATTCATCCAATCTTTCAGAAAGGACGTCCCAAGTGACGAGCTGGACTCCATCCAGGATCGACTCGGGACATTCCCCATCACGAATCGCGGCATCCAAATTTGGCTGCTCCTCCGTCCCTATAGCAGCTCTCGCACACTCTTCACCGCCTGGCTGCCATGCCGCCGTGATCGATGGGATCGTGCACCAGTGACCATCACCTTGACTTTGTGGGAATCCAATTACTATAGGTGTCCGACGCCGGTCGTTGGACGACTTCCTCTAAAGGGACCACCACAATTGTGTCAAGTCCATCTGAGATATCAAGACCCGCCGCATCGCAACACCACATTCGAAGTCGATGATAGCATGCTCACCGAGAATGGCTTCACTTTCTACGACGCGTACCCAGAGGAATTCTCAGGAAACACGCTCACGCTGACCAGCACCAATCCCCTTTGCGTCAAAGTCTATTTTGATAGTCAAGCTAACCATCGCTTTTCAGTGGGTTTTGGACAATGTTTTGGAAAAAGCTGGATACATGTCGGTTCTGTTGAGTCTAACATTATTCGCCCATGGGAGTTCTATACTACCTCGGCTGAATACTATGAAATGCTGGTCGACACGCCAGAGCATGCACAAGCCATGAACAAGGCGCACTCTAGTTCTGAATGCTATGGTCAGATCTGCATTATGCAGACCCGTCTCCCTCAAACAACCAGGGTTCTTCAAATTTCCTCCGTCATGTGGAAGACTTCAAGGATGTGTGGAGTTAAGCTTGACGTCTTTCACGACCCCGGTTTCGGTGACGTATCAAGTGAATGGACAGCCTTTGATGTTGATGTGGGTAGTTCTTTTGTACGCCTCATTGGCACTGATATCACTATTTATTTAGGGAACAAACAATCCCAGCTGTGACTGGCAGGCTCTCATGATGCTCGATCGGAAGAGGAAGTACGGTGGCTACAATATATACAGGATGTCTGGTAATTTCTGGGCCACACTCGATGGTATTAATGTGAGCACATACCTTTCATACAGTGTTTGAGCCTTACGAGAACAGTTGGGGGACTATGGTCGCTTTGTGGACTCCAAGGGATTCTCTTGCGAAGGAAACCTCTTTGCTGACATCGAGTCGCTTTCTTTAAATGCGGACATCACCCCAATCCAGCGCGAAATATCTGACATGGATCATGTGCCGGCCTGGAATTGGACGGACGACCGTTATCTCAGTTTATACAAACCACTGATGTTGTCACTTCCAAGTAACGACAATCTCAAATCATTGTTGACTTCATTCTCTACTCGACTCACCGACAGATACCTCGTCACAAGGGTCATACAGTGTCCTCCTGATCCTCACCAGCCCAGTTCGACCATTACAACACCTTTGTACAGCGTTGCAAAGCCATTTGTTTGGCACCGAAATGAAAGCGCTAGTTCTGTGGCAGAATAGTGGTCAAGCGACTGTAAGGAACTAACACGACTTAGCTACGCAACTACGAAATATTTCCGATCTACGAAGCACTCGAGAGGGCCCGGGCGTTGGTGAGGACGCCTCCCGCGGACCTCGGGGTGAGTTATGGTCGGTACCGGGTAACTGGTATCGATCGTCCTGCGACCGGCAAGACCCACAAAGGGCAGGGCGGACGTATGTCATCTACGACGCACCGAAGCGGCCAGGTTAGATCCCGCGCCCTGTGTCCTGAGGCACGGCCCTCTCAGTGCTTTGACTCCTTGTATTTTAGCTTTGACGTATTCTTTGTACGTTAGATACATTGTCCGCTCGGGCGTCGAGCCACTTGCGCTTTGACGTCATTAGTACTGTACTTAAGCCGCCTGTAGCAGCCTCGAGCTGCAGCAATCCGATTCCCCCCAGTTCCGCATTTCACGTCCGAAGTCGTCAGTCTAAGAAGTCACAAGTTCCCGTCGTATCTACAGCATTCACCGTCCGAGTTCCGAGTCTCTTCTGCCTCTCTTCTCCTTCTCACTCCCTTGTCCTCTCGAACACCCGAACCCGCACCTTCCCCTACACGACGAGTCGGGAGCTGAGACAGAGGACGAGCTAGGAATGACCAAGCGACGAGGGTTAGTGGTGTAGATGCTGAGATGAAGTTGTGAAGCGTCGTTTTCTTTGTTGGTTGTTCTGACCATCCGTTCGTCCACTCTTACCATTATCAATTCTTTCATGTATCCTTTCCAAGTATTGCACTCTCTCGAGTGAAGCAAGGACACGATGACCATACAGACATTAACGAGGCCACCATTAAATAGCGAGGGAATCAATCAGACCCAAGACAGAGCACCGCGCTGAGAGTGGGCTGAAAGGGTGTAAAAGGCCGGGAGTCCCCGAACCAAACATCACAGTTGTCCGCCCTGCAGGTCTCTTCCACACAATTCGCTGAGAAGGTGCGATCGAGGCTATCCGGGTTTGCTTTTTGGATACCAGATCTAGGCGACAGTGACAGTGAGCACCTGACTGTCTGATAGTCACTGAGCCTTTCTGAGTGCCGAGTGCCAAGCCTCGGCCTCTCAGGATGTCGCATGATTGGCTGGATGAATACAGACAACACAACTCGAGACAGCGTCCATCATGGACGTGGATGTGCACAAGAGACTCATAGTACTCATCCTCAGGTGTCGACCATGCTGACAATGCACTCCATAGGCAATTGACACCGGTAGCGACTTTTTGCGCACACATACTGCCGCTCAGGGGTCTTGGCACAAAATCATTGGCATCATACGACAAGGTTTATCATGGACTCCCCGGGCGCGTGTATGCTGCGAGTGAAGGAAATGAGTACTTATATTGTAAGGTATGTGCAGGAGCATCCTGTTCTTCGAATGATTTACATACCACATCCACAAAGCATTTGTAAGTGACTACAATAAGGGTCAGACCAAATTGCCATCATTCAAACATCCCTATACCCACCTTGGAAAGAACCACATATGTTCACCGTATTGGCGATTGCTGCTTCCATCAGGTCGGCGGGAGCATTGATACCAAATACTGAGAGGGCAGAAAGCGCCTTTATGGCATTCTCGCAATGGTGTCCGGGCTGAAGTAATACGGAACACGCTCCGAAAATGATTGGACCAGGAGTGCTTAGCCTCCCCAGGCAGACCAAATCTAGGGAAGGCAGTCACTCCTTCTCGACGTATTGCCAGTGATTCCAGTAATCGCATGGGAGATAAACAAGGTGTTGTTCTTGACGCCCATATGCCAATGATTGGGCATTCAATTGCTTGTTGTGTTGTGGCGAGGCTTTTCGGCTAGAAACGTGCTATCCTGTGCCTTTACCACCACCATCGATCGTCTTCACTGTGTCGAAGCGCCGCTGTGCATGTGAGTGTTGTTCCTGTGCCACCATCCTGCCGTCCTCATGCACATAAAACGAAAGTGGTCTAACTGGACAGTATCACCACAACTACAAACCTACCGTTTCGATCGAGAAACCGTGTCCGGTCTTGGGTCATCACTAATTCTTTTTTTTTTGGACAAGTGATATTATTATGTAGCCACTGACAAGTCTAGTTCTACACAATACACTATATCGAAAGCCCAGTTGGGTTTCGGTCCGAGGAAAAATGCTCTTACGCACTACCTGCGTTATGCAGGGTGTGTGGGGCTCCGTGAGTCGTCCGTCTAGCCCGGTTAAGCAGGGGTACGGACCACGTTATACCCACTAAAACCTCTGAGTTAGTTATCCAGTTTTGTTCGAGGGATGGCGTTTGTTGGAGTAGGCGCGGTAGCCAGGTTTCGTTTACTAGGTCTTGTGTTATCGGTTTTTTGTTCCACTTTGCTGCAATGTATTTATCTAAGGATAGCCTTTGGTTGATTTTATTGAGCCATCGCCGGGTTGTGGTGCTTCTCTCGTGGGTTTTGTCTTGAATCACGTGCTCGCATCTGAGGACCCATATGAGGTGCGCCGACTCTGAGATAATGATTCGGAGGAGGCGGGATCTTCCCCGCTCAGGGCGTGAGTTGTTTCGTCTGGCTGGGAGGCGAATGGAGCCGCAGCCTAGGATTGTTCCCAGGTAGATTTCTGGCCATGCGCCGAAAGACTCTGGCCAGATCGACCTTGCTAGTGACCATATTGTTTCTGATTGCCCGTGTGGGCACTCGAGTAGGATGTGTTCGAGGGATTCCGTGGTGTCTCTGCAGTTGATGCACGTGGCGCGGTGGTCGAAGTTCGGAATTCCGCGCCAAAACTCGCCGATTCTCAGGGATCCATGTAGGGCTCTGAATAGGAAAGACTGTATGGGTCGTCTTATGTCGGGGTGTTTTAAGTTTCTCCATATTGACTCGTCTTTTGGAGGGGCATTATTTAGGTCCTTCAGGGCTTCTCTGGTGCGATCTAGCAGGAGCTCCGATCTTCTTTGATCGGGGGTAGGGGTAAGAGATCTCAAGAATTTATAGGCAGATGCTTGTGAGAGTGAGCTTAGGCGCATCCCGGAGGGTTCCGCTAGGATAGGTATTGTGAGGTCCACGTCGTCTATCTCTACTTTGTTTGCGCCGAGTGTTGCTAGCTCGTCAGCGCCTTCGTTACCTCTGTCGCCGTTATGGCCTTTCACCCATTTAAAGTGCGTGGGGGCAGCTCGTTTTCTCAGGAGGTAGGCGGCCAGTCGTAGCCATTTTTCGTTCGGGACGTTCGTCCAGGCTTGGTCCTCAAAAGTGCTAAGGGAGTGGGTGAGGGACTTTATGGCGTACTGTGAGTCGGTTATGATAGTTAGGTCGACTTCGTGTGAGATAGATTGGAGGGCTATTACTATCGCCGCTAGTTCTCCTGTTTGGTTTGACTGGTCGTGGCCTGGGACGCGTAAAGCCCTGTTGTTTGGGTGGTTTTCTCCGAACCAGACACCAGCGCCACTTTTAGCGTTATAATTTCCATTGTTTATGCAGGAGCCGTCCGTGTAGACGGTGATTTGTGGGGGGATCCCTTGGCGAGTATTTCTGTGAAAGGGGGTAGGGGGGTTGGGTCTAGGGGTTGTAAAGATTCTGAAGCAGTCTGTGAGCGACATTCTTGTCATTATTGATGGGTTGAAAGTGACTTCATCACCGCGGTGGATGATCGCTTGTCGGTTCTTTTCCAGGCGGTGGTGGGTGAGGGAGAGGTTGTCTTTTTGGGGTTTTATATTCGGGTTAAAGAGGGGGGCTAGGCTGTCTAGTATTCGTTTCGCGTTCTCTGCACACTTATGCGGGTTTGTACATCCTTTCTCTCTGTCATTGTGGCAGTCGGTGCATGGGCAATCTCTCTGCGGCTGGTGTAGGGGGTCGCGTGGAGTCAGGCGTTTGCTGGTTTTTACTAGTTTTTTGACCTTGTATATTTTATGGGTAGTTTGGAGGCAGTTGTCCCTTCTCTTATCGTATGTTCTTGGTGGGGCGCCCAAGTGGTACCAGGCCGGTAGTTGTGACTTTAACCGTTTTGATAGCTTAGTGGGGGTGAAGGATAGCTTCGACTCTCGGGCGGATTTTAGTAGATCTCGCACACAGGTTGGTAGAGTGTTCGCTCTTCTTCCTTGGGTTGGGGGGAGCCATGATGTTAATGAGAAGTTCGGTTTCTTGTCTGTGAAACTGTAGTCGGGGCGTATGTGGTTGATAATCGCATCAGTTATAAGGGCCCAGGTTGGGCGCGAGGGGGATAGGTCTAGGTAGGCTTTTAGCCATGTTAAGTTGATGGCTTTGTTCCTTAGGGGGATGTCTAGGATTTCAAGGCCTCCGTCGCCGGTTAGTGCGTATAGTCATTTTAGACTTATTGTTGGGGGGGCGGTTGAGCTCCAGATAAATTCTCGTATGATTTTAACTAGGGCCTGTTCAATGTCTTTTGGCATTCCTTGTGCCTTCGTTAGGAACTGGGTCATGCCGCCGGCGAACATTTGTACTACGTGCTTTTTGGCTGTTAGGGCCATGTTCCCTTTATCCCAGGTTTGTAGGGTGTTTCTTACTTTGTCGAGGATGGGGTTCCAGGGTGCGGACTCTTTCACGTTGTTGCCGATCCAGGCGCCGAGGCATCTCACTGCGTGCCCATCCTTCGCAATTCGGATGGATTGGGGTAGGGGCTCGTCTGTGGGGTGGATGCGTCTCATATTTATTACACGGGTTCTGTGTGTTGGGCAGCCAATTGGGATTACCTCAGTTTTTTCTACGTTGAATTTTGCGCCTGAAGCTAGGCACCATTTTGCCAGGATGCATTGCAAGTCGGCATAGGTGTCAGTGTTGGACAGAAACACTGTTGTGTCGTCTGCGTACAAGTTAACGATTACTTTCCCTGGGGCTCCTGGGATCTGGAAGCCGGCTAGTTCTGGGGAGGCTCTCAGCATACATGCTAGAGGTTCGATGGCCAGGTCGAAGAGCAGGCAGGACAAGGGGTCTCCTTGGCGTACTCCGCGAGTTACTTTGAAGGTGGGGCTGATCTCCCCATTCACTATTGCCGCTGTGTGCGCATTCCGGTATAGGGATCTCACAGTGTTGATGAAGTTGTCCGGGAGCTGGAATCTTCGGAGGACCTTTTCTAGGTAGGAGTGGTCTATTTTGTCATAGGCCTTTTCTTGATCTAGGGCTACTATTGCACCATCTTCCTCCATGTAGTCACATAGGCACAGAGCGTTTGTGCGAGTCTGATTGGGTCAAAAATAGTTCTTTTCGGGATGAAGCCTGTTTGGTCGGGGTGGATCAGTGTGTGTGTGTGTTTGGCCAGTTGAGTTGCGAGGGCTTTGGTCATGAGTTTGTAGTCTGTGTTCAGCAGGGTGATCGGGTGGTAGTTTTGGATGTCGTCTCGTTCTTTTTTCTTGAAGATGGGGCACATGTGGCCGAGGGTGAATTGGGTAGATGGGTCTATGCCGTGAGTTTGTATATCGTTTATCACTCTGGTCATGCACTTCATCACGTCAAAGCCAGGGGCCTCGTTCTTGGTGTCTGACTCAAAGTCTCTGTCTAGGTGTTTCCATAGCTCGTAGGGTATTCCGTCTGGGCCGGCCGCCGTGCCAAGTTTTACGTTTCTGAGGGTGTCGTCTATGTCCGATCTGGTGAGCAGGTCGTTCAGTGGTGACTGTTCGGGGTTGGGTAATTTTTGGGAGTTAGGGATTGCGTCGAGCGTTTCGTTGATTGCGGCTGCTCTCAGGTCGTTCTCTTGGGGTAGCAGTCCTATGCTTTGGAGGTCGTTATGGTAATTCCTGGTTATCTCTGCCATTTTGTCTGATCTTGTTTCCACTCTATTTGTGGTGGGGTTGTTAAGGCGACGTATAAGGTCGCGGGGTTTTTTGGGGTTGTTTATTCTCATCCAGTACTTATTAATGCTTTCGCCTTTCATTTGCCAGGTGGCTTGTGAGTGTAGGTGAGCCGACTTGTATCTCTTTCGCTCTAGGTGTTCAATTTCTTTTTCCAGCGCGATTATATTCCATCTGGAGTTCTCTTCGAGGTCTATATTTTCGGCTCTCAGTTGAGTTGCCAGGTCTTTCTTTAGGTCATTGATCCATTTATTGATTTTTGGGTTTTGGGTTTTTGCGGTGGTCATCGCTTCCATTTTGATCGTTGTTTTGAACTCTTCCCAGAGTGTTTGGGGGTTGGATGTTCTATCTCCAGGGTGGAGGTTTATCATCCTTTCTTCGATGTTCAGGCCAATTTCTTTTATTCGTTTTCCTAGTTTGGTGTCATTTAGGAGGCCTAGAGGCCATGACCACCTTCCTTTTCCGATGAAGGGAGAGTCGGCTGGGGCATATCTCACTGTGACTAGTTTGTGGTCGGTAGGGACTTGGCAGGGTTCGGCTGTCCATTCATATAGGAGTTGGGTGAGTTCTGCTCGGGAGTATATTCTGTCCAGTCTTGACATTGAGTTATTAGCGCTTGTATATGTGAAGGATTGTTCTGTCGGGTGGGTCATGCGCCAAGTATCTTGGATGTTGAGGGCTTGTCTGCACTCTCGCAGGGCGTGACGGGGCTCTGTCGATTGGGTCCTCCGTCACATTGAAATCCCCTAGTGTGAAGTGGGGGTCAGGTAAGTTTAGCTCGTGCCATCGTTGTTCCACCTGTTTCCAGAAGGCTGGGTGATCGTTTAAATTGGAGGGTGCATATATATTTAGTAGGTGTATCGGGCTGTCTCGTTGCCAGGATATGGACAGGAAAAGTGCTCTGCCTGGGACGAGCACTGAGATCTTTGTTGATCTTATATCAATCAATTCTTTGTTTATGACGAAGGCCACACCGGCGGATGCCGTTGGGTTTATTTCACAGCTGGAGTTTAAAAGGCGGATGCGTTTTGTGAAGAGGGACTCAATTTGATCGGCTACTTCGTCTGTAAGGTGAGTTTCTTGGAGTGCGAGTATTCCGATCTTCTTTTTTCTGAGCATGTTTAAAGTAGTGGACCATTTTGGGAATGGGCCAGATCCTGTGTTCGGGGATGTCCGTCCCCTCATGTTTAGCGAGGCAATCACTGTGTTTGCTCTGTATTTTTTTGTTGGGGGGGTACCAACATAAGGGGGTGGGTTGTTCGTATTATTATTTTGTGTGTTCGGGTTTTCATTTTGGTCAGGTTGGTTCGTGGTGGAGTTAGCCTCTGGCGAGGCACTCTGCCGATCAGAAATCCTGCCAGACCCTCTTGGCACATCATCGGTCGGTCCTCTGGCAGTAGGAGGGGGGCCGCCTCCATGCACAAGGGGGGAGGGGGGGCCAGAAATGAGGGAACCGTGGACAGATGAATAACCGGGGGGGGGGTGTGTGCAGAGTTAATTGGGTAGTGGTATGTCGTGATACTTAGCCCTTATCCTACGACATCTTGGATGGGCCAGGGGTAGCTTATCCAGCTATTGCGGCAGCGGTTGTCTAATGTAAGGTCACGCACAAGGAAGCCATCTTCCTTGTACTTGAACTAGTAGACTTCGGGTCCTACCCAACGGGTCGCCTAGACCTAAATAGGTCTCCGTTTTGGCTCTCGCCATGAGGGACAGTCGCTTTCCTGTCCTGCATGCAGTCAGTATATTTGGGCGACTGTCTTGAGTATCTGCCTGGTCTGTCCTCACTCGACTCAGGTTAGTTTAGGAGGCCTAGCAATGTTGGATGGGCAGGCATTGAGTAGGGCTTGGTTTAGTATTTACAATATATGTATTAGTATGTTTGGTGGGTATCAGGTGTAGTTGAGGTTAAAGGTTAAGTACCCCTCCGGTTATGACCTCTTCCTCTCTCTGGGTTCCTCGTATTGTTAGTAGATTTTGGGGCATGCTTCGGGCCTTTCCAACCCAGGACCGTGGGGAGGGGGCACATGCCACGCGGGTGCACGAAAGAGTGACAGATTTGGCACGAGAAGAGCTTCTTCGGTTTTGCTGTGCCATTAAGGAGAGACAGGTACAGGAGGTTAAAGAAGAGGTCTTTAATTTTTGTCCACGCTCTCATGTTGTCCGTCGGGGAGTCGACGAAAACGTTGTATCTCGGGGAGGGTATACCTCCCGTCGCTTTGACATCAAGGAGTTCAACTCTGACAGAGCATATAAGGGCAGCAGTTGCCTCTGACGCCTGGGTTTGGGCTTCGTCTCCAGAGAAGGTTGGATCATGCAGGGTTAGGAGTTTGGATATTTTTTCTTTGATCTCCGGTTGCGACCATGTCATACGGACTGTATCGAGAGCTGTGTCGTCGTCTGGGGATATGAACCCTGCCAGGCAGATGATCAGGGAGGGGATGTTCTTCACTTCGAAGGGGTGGGCTTCAAAGGTGATTTTGGATGCTGACCAGACCCTTTGCGTAAGTATGACGTTTGCGACGGGTTGTTCTAGTTCGTGCACCAGAAAAGTGTTGGGTGGGCTATCGTTATTGGAGCGTGGAGTGGATGGAGGGGCGATGCGGTAGGAGGTGCCCGCGCTGCCATTTGAAGCTGCGATCTCGTCTATAGCGGCTCTTAAGTTGCTTATGATTTGGGCGTGTAGCGTAGTGTGGTCAAAGCCGTTGTAGTCGTAGACTCTGATGAAGAATTTGGTTTGTTTGGCCGACAGCCATGCCTTCATGGACTCTGGGTGGAGGTTGTGGAAGAATTCCCCGGGTAGTCCTCTGTGGGTGATTGGGAAACCCCCGGCTGGGGCCAGTGTGAACATGGAAGGGGTGCTGGGGGTGCGCGAGCTTAGGACTGCCATCCCTTTGTTGGCTTCTGCGACAGCTATGAGGTCGAGTAGTAGGGCATCTTCGTCGGTTGTGAGGTGTGGGGCCTTCTGCCGGGGGGTAGCGGGGGCAGCGGGGGCAGCATGGGGTGCTGGCGTTTGGGTACTTGGGGCATGGATGGACCTTTCTAAACCTGTGGGGGTGGTCTCCTCGGTACTGGGGGTTTTCATCACGATATCATTAGCCGCGGAGGGGGCTGGTGTGACGGGGGTTCTTTGGTTGTGAGGGGGAAGAGGGGGGGGCGTGCTCTCCAGTTGACGAGGGGTTGGGGACGCGGGGAATTGTAGGTGGGGCATGGTTGACGCGGTGGGCATTACCTGGGGGCTTGCGAACTCCTTGTGGAAGATGCACGGGCTGTTTATTGTATGGGGTTGGCGGGGGGGCGCTGGGGGGAGGTGGACGCTTTGCGTTTGTTCTGCAGTGTAGGTGGCATGCGTAGGAGTTGTTTCGGTGGTCATCACTAATTCAGTTAGAGGTATGGACACCATCCGAAGTTAAAGATCGTGTTGGGACTGATGTGCACTTGTGTAGCATGCGCCTGATCAAAGTAGAACCCTTTCTTGAGAGGGAGCATTTGATTAAAGAGGGAAAGCCAGTGGATCGTCGGAATGTCCTCGAGTTCGGCGACGACGAAGTAAAAGAGTATGCGATTCTATCCCATCAGTGGATGGAGCAAGAGGAAGTGGACTATCGCGAGATGGTCAAGTTCGCAAAGATGGCCGGGGAGGAGAGAGACGAGATTCGCCGGCGTGTTGGCTATCGCAAGATCTTCCAGAGCTGCGAGCAGGCGAAGAAGGGCGGGTACAAGTGGTTGTGGGTCGATACTTGCTGTATCGACAAGCGAAGCAGCGCAGAGCTATCTGAGGCCATCAATTCCATGTATCGGTGGTATGAAAATGCGGAAGTATGCTACGCGTACCTCCATGACGTCCCCGGTTCATCCTTTCCCACTGCGAGCGACAGGGAGAGGTATGCCGATTTCAATGGCTGGCCGGAGTGGTTCTCGCATGGGTGGACACTACAAGAGCTGATAGCTCCAAGCAATGTCCAGTTCTTCAACACAGATTGGCGAAGCATAGGTGACAAGAGGACACTCGCACCTACCCTACGAGATATTACTGGAATTGCAGAGCATATATTGATAGATGGACTTCACGGAAATCGTCCATGCATTGCTCAAATCATGTCATGGGCAGCCCATCGGAAGACAACGCGAGTCGAAGACAGAGCTTATTCGCTGATGGGTCTTCTGGACGTGAATATGCTGATGCTGTATGGAGAGGGAAAAAAGCATTTCGCCATCTTCAGCTGGAGATCATCCGCGCATCGAATGACCAAAGCATCTTTGTGTGGTATTCAGAAAAGGAGCAGCCTGGCAGCATCCTCGCGGAAGACCCGGGAGACTTCTTTCTTTGTGGTGCAATGGAACTGATGGGTCACAACGAATTCATCCAATTTCTCAAAGCGGACGTCCCAGAAGACATCGAGGACCAACTCGGCACATTCCCCATCATGAATCATGGCATCCAAATTTGGCTACTCCTTCGTTCCTACTATCGCGACTCTTGCTCAAACTTCCGAGCCTGGCTGCCATGCCGCTTGCATCCATCGAATCCACCAGTGACCATCGATTTAGCTTTGTGGGAATCCAATTACTATAGATGTTTATCCCCTCAGATCCCAGAGGGACCACCACAATTGCGTCAAGTCTATCTCAGATACCAAGACCCGCCGCATCGCAACACCACATTCGAAGTCGATGATAGCACGCTCACTGACAATGGCTTCACTTGCTGCGACGCGTTCCAAGAGGAATTCTCGGGAAACGCGTTCACGCTGACCAGCACCGATCCCCTTTGCGTCAAAGTCTATTTTGATAGTCAAGCTAACCATTGCATTTCAGTGGGCTTCGGACAATGTTTTGGCAAGGACTATGAAGTTCGATTTGTACAAATATTATTTACCCTGAATACATATCTATTTACCCCGAAATGATTACAAATGATTTATGCCGAATACAATCTATTTACACCGAATGCAAACTATTTATGCCGAATGCAAATGATTTATGCCGAATACAAATAGAAAGTTCACTATAGTTTTATAAATCCTCATTGAGGTAGTATATACTACTGTATACATATGGCAAAGTAGTACATGTGCTATCTACTAGTAGTAGCCTCAGAGGTACCAGGCCAAAATCAGTAAAGGAAAAGGAAAAAAGTTGTAACAGTAGCATGGGGTACTTATAAGTTATGCGACAGGGCCTTGAAAAATTTTCAAGTCAAACCCCCCTTTGGCAGCTGCCTTTTCATATGCATCCTTGATATGGGTGGAAAAGTTAATTGCAGTCCCCTGACGGCAAACTCCAGGGCATGACAAGGTTGTGCCATGCTTGAATTTAGGACACATAGTCTATTATAAAATGTGAGAAATTGTGGCTAGGATTATATGCAATAACGCTTACCATAATAGTGTCAGTAGCACACATTACCACAACACGGAGGGAGACATCCACATAATTCCCCCCAGTCATTTGGGGGTTTACCTCTGTAGTACTCTCCACTGCATGCATTGTCACCCAATTCAGAGCATAAGGTGCATAAAGTCTGTCAGTATGAATAGTACTTGATTATCATCAACAATATAGTATTGTAGAAAAATATATGGATACATACGATGCATAGTTCTGGGACATGTAGCCCTCAGCAGGGGCACGGTCTGCAGTACCAAACATCAAAGGACCCCCAGGGAGGTCCAGTTGATATCCAGTGTCTTCCCAAGGTCAGTAGGGATAGTGAGATATACCATACTAGGTAGTACACGACACGACGGCGGCGTGACGTGGATGGCCAATGCCACACCATCACGATGGCAACAACGGCGCGACTCCTCACGGCACGGCGACGACAGCAGTGGCTGGCGAGCATGACAGCGACGTCGACAGCGTGACGCAGGTGGCCAATGCCACGGCGTCACGGCGACAAGGACAGGGCATGCATGGCCAATGCCATGGCGTCACGACGACGCCGACGACGGCGCCAGGGCGTGCGTGGCCAATGCCATGGCGTCACGGCAATGAGGACAGGGCGTGCGTGGCCAATGCCATGGCGTCACGACGACATCGGCGACGTGACGCGGATGGCCAATGCCACGGCATCACGGCGACGACGACGACACGCACGACACGGGCACGCACGACATGGCGACGACGACGGCCATGGCACACAACACGGCGGGAAAGCAAGTTGAAGGCGACTCACAGCACGACGGCGACAGCAGTGGCTGGCAAGCACGACAGCGACGTCAACGGCATGACGCAGGTGGCCAATGCCACGGCGTCACGGGGGCGGGGCGTGCGTGGCCAATGCCTTGGCGTCACGGCGACAACAGCGACGTGACGTGCGTGGCGCGGTGGCCACCACCTCACAGTGATGGCGACAGCGACAGCAGCAACGCTGCCACCACCATGCAGCGCCGGCGACGTCAACGGCGTGGCTACCACCACTCAGCGATGCAGCGACGGCGGCGAGACGTGCATGGCCAGTGCCACGACGACACGGTGACGTCAACGGTGTGGCCACCACCACACAGCAGCGACGGCGGGCGATGGCGACGACAGCGACATGGCCACCACCATGCAGCAGCGGCAACGACAGCGACAGTGAGATGTATGTGATACCCATAAT
>JAYMGJ010000339.1:0-32250 GCA_037178675.1 Scleroderma bovista
CACAGAGTGTCACAAATCCCTTGGATTGAGCTTCTGTAGAGCAAAAACGCGAAATTTGGTGCTCCCAAAGTGCAGTCTTCCCTTGAGCAGTAAGGGGAAGGTTCTGTACTCTATTAGGGCTCCTAAGAAGGGTTCTAGAGCACTGTTTCATTTGTGTTTGTTGCAGGATAGCAGGGAAGTGAAATGTGAATAGCGGATGTGACGTGTCCAGGGAAGCAAGATGAATGATAGAGGGAGATGGATGTGACAGGACTCTGGGATGAAAGGACCATATGCAGAGGACTCAGGAGACACAGAGATGACCAGGTATGAATTTTCAAGTCTAACAATAGACTTGAGATGACCAAAGTATGTGCGCAACGCAGGACTGACGAGGAGAACACGCTGACCAAGAACGAGAGGGACTGAGGGAGCAGGCTGGGAAGATATGTACCAGACAGTACACAGGAGCTCAGGGAGAGGCTGTCCCAAGAGCAGGACATAGTTGAGGTCTGCTGCAATAGCAGAGAAACGTTCCAGAGAAAATGCGGACTCCATAGTGAGTGATGAAGTGGGTGTCTGGATTGCGGGTGGAATATCTCCGTGGGAAATAAACAGATTTACGTCGGAACTTGACAGGCAGATAGATCACAGTCTAGGCTCCATGATGGTATAGTCACATGATTGATAACTTCAAAAATGGCAGAGCTATTCAAAATATTGGAATGCCGGCACTGGGCACCTAAATTTGACATTTGGGCGCTAAAAATGATTCTTCCTTTTCTCCTTCGTTTCTCTATTGTTTCTTCTGCTTCTTTGGTTGTTCTGGTATGGGAGTTGGACTGCAGTAGGTTGCATTCCTCTCTCATACTGAAATGATCACCAATCCTTGGATTCTTCTGCTTCTTGGCGGTTCTCATGTGATAGATGACTGTCCGCATTGGCATTCATCTCTCGCATCAGGATAGTCATTCTCGTGCGATAGATGGCTACAACGAGCTTGTATTCATTTTTCACATAAGGATAGTCTTGACTTTGCATGATATGGATAGCGAAGGCTGTCTGTATCCCTCAAGTCAGGACAATCTTTCAACAGATCTTGGGTGCGTTCTTCACATTAATTTCATTGGCTAACTTTCTCTATGTCCACAGTACCAAACACATTTGGTGCGTGACACTGCATATGAAAGGATGGAGCTATGATTAGGGGGCGACTGTGTACGAGCAATGGGGGGGAAATTTACAATAAACCCTTGTGATAAACCTGTGAGAATTTTCGGAAACGAAGACAGCAGGCCTGCATTGGTGAGCTCTTGCTCCCAAATGTCAAGCCTATATGGGGTTAGTGGAAGGTGCTTTCTGTGCTCCAGGGCAGACACTAGCCCCATGAGTGGCTGCGCCGCATCCTGAGCACATATGGAGGAATGTATGCTTGTCTTTGCAACTAGCCTCCCACTGCCACTTAGCGCAGACGGATTGGTTGTTGGAATGGGTGACCAAACCCCGATTGAGCCGGGTGCATAGGGTTTCAAACTGCTTGTCCCAGGTGATGGCAGCGGTGCATTCTGAGGTCGTGTGACGTTCTCAGCCAAGGCAGACTGCGCAAACGGAGAGAATGGAGGGGGCAGGTGAAGAGGCTGCAGAGGTGGAGGGGGTTGTGGAGCAGTCTTTAAGTGGGGAGGAGGGTCGAAAGCGATGTCTCTTGTTCTGCGGGTCTGAAGGGTCCATGGCTGTGGGGGGAGGAGCTGGGCGTTTGAGGGAGTGGGAGGTGTTAGCTGCTGTGGAAAAGCGTGGTGAGGGGGCCAGTAGCTGTGCGTTATTGATCTGCGACGAGCGGAGGTCCGCGTGGTCGAGAAAGAAAAGGAGGAAAGGGGGGCACAGCTCATAGTGAGCAGGCCCGTACAAAGCGTGGAAAGACTGTGACTTACTGATTGTAACTTGGTGTATTCGGCATTGAACAACAATTGCATCAGCTTGTCTCTCATATTCTTGAGGATTTCGCCCTCAATCTCCACTAGGGAGAAACCCACAGGAGAACCGATGGTGTGGTGCCACAGGCATCGTTGTTTGGCTTGGTAGACTAGGAGAGCCTTCTTGCAGAAAGGGTGCACGGAGGTCTGCCAGGGGTGGCTCTGGATGCCTAAGAAGAAACTGCAGAACATGTCGATGTGGTCCTGAGGCCACTGATAGCTCTTCATGAATTTGATCAGGCACGGGGTGGCCTTGAAGAACTGCTCCCAAGACAGTTTCTCATCTGGGAGCGGGTCTGTTTTTAGGCCTTTCTTGGCCATGGATGTTTCGATGAAAGAACGTGTACTGTCGTCCTGCCTTTTCCAAACATACGTGTCGTCGTCTGGGGTCGTGGCTACCTCTTCTGTGTCGGAGGTTCCCTGATTTGTGAAGTAGAAGAGTTCGACGTAATTCCCGCTTTCCATTTGCTTGAGCGCGTATTTGGCGGGGAGGCAGATCAGGTCAACCGGGGCTTTGGCATTTGGGACTGGTATGAACTTTGTTTTGTGCTTTTTTTGCTCTTCAGCAAGAGCGGCGTCTTTTTCAGCTTGGTCTTGCTGAAGGAGGACCTCTTCAGCAGCAGCGGCAAGGTGCCTGGCTGCTTCTTCTTCATGAGCTTTTTCAGCAATGACCCTGTCCCACTCAGTTTTGTCTCTCTCGTTGTCGATGGTCCAGAGGTGCAGGAGAGTGGTGGCAGCTAAATCCTCTGGCATGCCTGTGTCGGTGAGCGTGCGGCGGGCATCAGCATGCTGGTCTAGCATGAAATCGGGCCGGACAGCCTCATGAGGATTGGGGCAATTGGGCGGCATGAAGATGGATGAAAAGAGGAAATGAAAGAAAGAAGTGGAGAGTGAGAGTGAGAGACAAGTTGAGTGATTCAAGACGTGAATGAATGCAAAAGAAAGGGCGAGCTCATTGTGCGCTGAGGGGGGGACCGGAGGTTTAGTGCGAGACGAGCGGAAGGAAGAGGCAAGGCGCCTCACTTACCCAATGTGTAGACTATATTCTACGGGACGCCTCGTGCCTTGGCTATCTTAGACAGCCAACTCTGCATTGCCCTCGTGACCCCGTCCCTTTCAGATTTCCTCCACATCCACCACCTTGTCGCCCATGGCTTTGAGTGCCACAGCTGAGCAATCAATGGAGTACATATGACTCTGTCTCAAGCACAACTTCAGATGCCCTCTCCAAGTCTTGAAAGCAACCTGGTACCACCATATTGAAGAAGCTGAGACTGAGGAAGGGAAACAACACCTCCAATCTTCCAGAGCAGAGAAACTGAACACCGTGCAGCCATCGTCCAAGCAATGATCAAAAGAAGGCCTGACACAGTTGAGGACACTCATCATCATGTGAGACATCGCAAACGGGCTTGTATCCAGAACAACGTGAATCATATTTACTATGATACTAATCTTAAGAACATTGTACCTATTGTAGGAGCTGCCAGGAACATGATCCGCCCCCAACGCTTTTAGGGGACCCTTTCGAGGTGCGTCATGTCAACACTAGGAGCAGGATGCTAGGGTGTATATATGCATGACTCACGACTCACCTTCTTGCAAGATAGGTGCAACACGCTCGTGTGTGATTGTCAAAGTGACTACCAAGCATAATACCATAAAGTATGTATATGAATTTCTAGATTTTATACCACAACAACAGGATGGACTCCCCAGCAGCACAACGTAGCAATCAGGGCCTATATGTGTGCTTAGAAGAGGAAAATAGTGTAAGTCCCTCTCCGTTCATGGTGTTGGCTGTACCTCTGTACTTTTTTGGGCAGCCCCATTGTTCTAAATTCTGCGGAGCGTGCATTTACTCCAGAACACCTCAGGGAAGACGTCTCAGTCTGTCTGGTCTGATTTTGTGCTCTGGAGTGGGTGTTCGTCAAGAAACTACTAACTGGTAACTATGTATTAGCAGGCTCAAGTGATTTGATTATCATCTGTGAGTCTACCAGGTGAGTTTTGATCTTCAGTTTGATATAACATTACCTGACATGTTTGCAGGGGTCACACAATCACCATGATCACAACAAATGATGATGACACCAACACCACCCCCTTGTAGTTTTGTGTTTGTTGTGTTGTATCACCCTTGGTCTTTGTCTGGCCTCTCAACTATCCTGCCTCAGTCTGGTGTATTTACAGTGTCGCAATTGTAGTGTTGTGGGGGCGATTGTTGCACTCGCAGAATCCTCATTACATTCACGTGGTGCAGGTTCTCGTCGTGCTCTCATGGACTGTTGTTGCGCTTGCATGGGTTGTTGTACATTTGCTCTCATCATGCCACTTCTCTGATGCCTTATTCTATGACAAATTCTCCACTTCCTCCAAATGACTCAACTCCCATCATTCCCCTCCAACACCGCTCGTAAATGTTTCATCAGACGCTCCCTACAATTCTTTATTCATTCTGGCCAACTGTTCAAACGTCGAGGCCCTTGTACTCCAACTAAAGTCATCTTTGATCCTGATCTCCGTGCACAACTTCTCAATCAAGCCCATGAAGACCTTGGGCACCGCGGAGTATTTGGAGTATTCCAAGCTGTGAGGGATCACTTCTATTGGCCACAGATGTACTCAGACATTGCCCACCATGTTCGTTCCTGCCATGAATGCCAGATTTGCAGCACCTGCAAAGTTGAAATTCCCCTCACTGTCTCTCCATCCCCCCGAATCTTCATGAAGATCTACATTGATGTCATGCTCATGCCAAAAGCTCATGGCTATCGCTATCTTGTTGCTGCTCGCGATGATCTCTCCCTTGCTGCCGAAGGCCGTGCTCTCAAGCATGCCAGTTCAGACAGCCTAGCCAAGTTTTTCTGGGAAGAAATTATTTGCCGTTATGGAGTTATTGCCCAGATCGTCACTGACAATGGCAGTGAGGTCAAGGGTGCATTCAAGAAACTCATGCAGCGATACTCTATTCCCCAAATCCGCATTTCCCCCTATAATTCCAAAGCCAATGGAGTTGTAGAGTGTGGACACTTTACTATCCGCGAAGCTATTATCAAGTCCTGTGAAGGTGATCTCAATCTATGGCCCACCAAGGTCCATCACGCTTTCTTTGCAGACAAAGTCATCACCCGTCGTTCTACTGGATTCAGCCCCTACTACCTCCTTCATGGTCTTGATGGTGGGCAGCGGTACAAAACAAAAGATTTTCTAGCCATTCATCAGCATCTTCGGCATCTCTTTCACCATCTTCTATCTCCTCTTCAGAGGGCTGATGCCTAGAGAGTGCATCAGGTCCTTGGTGATGAGCGGCTGGAACGTGAATTAGTTTAAAGTCAAATAAGAGTATACCTTTGATCCAGCGATTTATAGTAGCGTTAGGTTGGAGGTCAGGATCGTTAAGCATACCCTTGATGTACTTTGCATCAACTTCAACATGGAGGTTCTTGACACCGTAAAGAAAGAGACGATAGTGACGAAGTGCACGGAATAGACCGTATAACTTGAGTTTGGGCTGACTATAGCGAGATTCACGTTCATTGATAGGAAGTGAGCCATAACGAGCAGGACATTTGCGACCAGACTCATCATACTGGGACAGGATGAATCCGATGGCGATATAGCTGGTGTCGACTGAGAGAATGACAGGGAGATCTGTGGAATAATCGATGGGATGAAGGGAGGGAGCGGAAGAGACAGCGATCTTCAAGGCATCGAAAGTGTCTTACTGGGGGGTGTCCCAAACGAAAGGAGTGTCTTTGCGGTAGAGATTGATGAGAGGACGAGCGAGGAGGGAATAGTTGGCAATCCAGATGTGCACAGTTCCACAGAGACCTAGAAATGAGCGCACATCCTTTGGCGTTGCAAGGGGAGGCCAATCTAAGATCTTCTTGACTTTGCCATGGTCAGGAGAGCGACCATCAGGATGGCATTCTTGGCCAAGAATCAAAACACAAGGATGGCAGAGTTGGGTCTTCGGACCAGAGAACGTTCTGCCTGCATGCGCAAAGCGATGCATAATCCGGTGCACATCTACAGCATGTTCCCAAATGAAGCGACAAATCCCTGGGTTGGCTGGCAGGGTTTCAGTGTTGCCATTGGCATCATTATAGCATGTTTCAGGGCCTTTGATGGGAAGATTGTCAATGAATACATTGGCTATGTGCGGGATCTCATCCTGTAAGATGAAACTAGTACAATTCTGGAATTCAGAAGGAGAGTTGGTGTAGCCTTGTGGCATGGCGGTATGTTGTAAGAGACCAAGGGGAGTCATGAATGATGTGAGATCTCGACTATTGGGATGCAGTTGGTGGGCATCAAATCCGGAAAAGAGATCAAAGACGGTGTAACATTGCTGACCAGCGAATGGTTCAACAAAGTCATCCAAAATAGGTGGAACTCCGGCATCTCTGATTGTAACCTTATTGAGAGGTTGCAGATCATGGACAATCCGGATCTTTCCATTCGTCTTCATAACACAGAACCACTTGGAGCGGTCTGACGACTGGGCAGGTTCATAGAGTCCGGCTGTGATCTTGTCTCTAAGCAGATGGATAACACGTTCGCGAATGCCAGGAGGGATAGGGATGTTGTGGTACTCCCATGGCTCATGGGGCAGGACTGGGATGATGTAAGGGGAGAAGTAGTCTGAGCGAAAATTGCTGCGTTCTGATTCGTCAAAGGCTAGCGCCGCTTCATTAAGCGTCATGACATGTGCAAAAGGTTTTTCTTCTTCTGGCCAGAGGAAGCCATCAGAGTTAAGTTTCATAGAAGCCAGGCGCTCATTGGTAAGCTTCTTTGTGGGAATGAAGTCAGGTGGCAGGGGAGTGAGTGGAGTGGGTGAGTCGAGGGGATTTTCGGAGAATTGACGATGAACGTGGGCGTCTTCTGGATAGCGACCGGGAACCGGTTTGACTTTCCGATCCACACATTTGTAAGCGCCAAGGCACCATTGGCCTAATTCATTGTCAAGATCTTCAGAGTCTGTAGAAATACAGCGCCTAATGTACAGTAAATCACAAAAATCATTGAAAGTGAAGAAAGGCTGGGATAAATGTAAGTCAACTGGAGCGGGGACAGGATGGGGTGAAGAACAACTTGGAACAACAGGGGTAGGTAAAAGATCAGCATAGAACGAATCAAAATAGGACTGGGATACTTGGGAAGAGTTCGGTAGTTTTATGACATTCCGGTCAAAGTGAGTATAAAGACCATTGGTAGTACAAAAAGAATCAAAAATATGTGGCATAGTAAGCAAAGGCGTACGTGAGGGCAAGCATAGTAGTTCAGCGAAATAAATTGACGAGATAGTTGACTTCAGCAGGGCATAAGAGGAGTGAAGAGTCATCCTCAGGAGATGACAGAGTATTGTCATTAGAGATGACAGCTGGGGATGGAGTAGGATGGGCATCCTGGGTAACCTGATCAACAGCAGCGACAAGAAGTTGCAGTCCAGAGATGGGGAAATCATGAGTTGATAGGAGAGTAGTCTGCTCTTCTTCCAAAGTGAATACAAGGATAGGGGGAGTAGGATTGGTGGCAGGAGCAGGTACACAGTCAGCAGAATATGATGGAGGAGGGTCATCATTACTGGATGAGACAGGGGGCTCTGGAGCTTGAGCAGCAGGTTCTTCAGCACCGGAGTTGTCCATATGAGCATGCAAGTAGATCAAAAGGTTAAGCATGGAGCGTCTCTCTTCCTCATGAATCTGGGCACAGAGATAGGCAATAGCAGGGTGAAGTGGCTCAACAGCATTGTCACTGACAGCCTCAATATGCCTGGCAACAACACGGAGAGCTTCATCGAGAGTAGGAGACTGGTTGGCAGGTGCACTGGTAGGAATAGGAGGAGGGGATCCAGGAGAAATAGGATGTGATGACAGTGGATCAGGAACTGTAGGAGAAGATGTTCCATTGCAAGTGGGTAGTTCAGCAGGAGGCGATGAAGGGGGATCGGGAGCTTCACTGGTGGCAAGAGGGAAATCTAGATTCATAGTCAAGAAAGGGGGATGGGGATAGAATCGAGTATAGGCAGTCCCAAATTGCACAACTCTGCCAGTAGGATTGGTTGTAGACTCTTCGCTGATGATGTCCATACGAGTATGCAGGATGAGATAATCCTGGTAAGGAGTTCCAAATTCATCAACACCTTCTTGAGCAGGGAGAGCGTAGCAGGTCTCAAGATTGAGGCCTGAGAGAGGTACCAATCGACTAGTAGTCAATAGCATTCTGTCAAGGAAGGAGTGACCCTCTTGTTCATGAATCCTAGCACAGATGCGAGCGATAACAGGGTGTTCTTCAGCAGCTGCAGTATTTCCAGGAGTCTCAATCTGTTCAATAATCCTTTGAAGAGCTTCATTTGCAGAGAAATTGGGGTCAGGAGATGGAGGATTATACTCATGGACCACAGAAGACATGGAAGATGAAGACTGAGAGAGAGGAGGGGATATATGAGCTGGAGAGACGTAGCACACTGGACCAGGTGGCATTATAGGAGAACCAGGAGGCGAAAACAGTATAGGAAGAACAGTCTCAGATGAGGGGGGATTGGCATCAGGAGCATCAGGAAAGTCCAGTAAATGATCTGGAAGAATATCCAGAGTCGCAGGATCATGGGGGGATGAATATGGAGCTGCAGATTCTTCTTCCATCTCGCTGTCTGGCTCAAGAGTAGCCATTAATCCAGTTCCAGAGTGGTAGCAGCATGCGCATCGACAGCACACATCTCCAATGGATGGTTGGAGTCAGCTCCAAAGATGATATAGGTTCCAGAGTCTCTTTCAACAATGCTAACCGAGTTTCCATGGGCCCAGGGGCAACCAAGGAGGAGATCGAAGCCAGAGTCATTATCAGGGGAGACAAAGAGATTGGTCCAGGTCTGAGCAGCTCCACAGAAGAGAGGGACATTCTGAATGAGACCAATGAGCTTGGAGGTACCACCATTGGCATCTCTCATGACCATAGAATGGGAGGTATCAATAGGCATCTTGATGACAGACTTGGCAATACTGGCTTTGACGACGTTGAGAGTAGAGCCTGAATCAATGACGGCCTTCACTGGTTGGTCATTGCAGTGGAGATTGATAGTAATGAGGGGACTAGAAGTGAGACACATATAGGCAGCAGCAGGAGGAGTTCCTTGGACGTGCTTGACGAAGGGGAGAGCCTGCCTCTTGACCCTAATAAGATCCTGGAGATGCTGGGAAACATCCCTCGACAAGCCAATAGCTTCTCCAACAGACAAAGTGAGAGGGGTAGCAAGAATGTGATCCACAATAGACTTGGCACTGGTATTCTGGGAGAGAGGTGAAGACATCACAGTAGCGGGCTTAGGCTTCTTCTTCTCAGAAGAGTCCACATCAGGGTGCGAAGATCTGATAGGCAGAGTGTCATCTTGCATGATAGCATCATCATTTGAGCCATCAAAGACATGAGTATGAACATCAATGGGAACTGGCATGGGAATGGGAGCAGGAGTCGATGGGATGGGCTTAGGTGCAGGAACTGGTGTGAAAGCGGGGGCTTGATTCTCCTTTCCTTTGCCTTTACCATGAGGGGGAATGATGACACCTTCAAAGGCAGCTTTCCTTTTCTCCTTAGTAACTCTAGGAGCACGATCGACAGCAGTGACCAGGGGCTCTTCTTCTTCCAGTTCACAGATTCCAGACTCCAAGACTTCTTCTTCTTCGGCATGAGTAACAAAGCGGACAGTGCTAGCAGGTCTGGCAGCAGTGGCATGACGCTCATAGGCTTGCATGATAGTCTCATCTCGAGTCCTGGGGATATACTGGCCATTAGGGAGAGTGACACGACAAGCATCATCCCTAGCAAGTAAACCTTTGGCAACAAGATCATTGATCTTATCGCAACCATTTACACCATGGCCCTCAACACCACATCCATAGCAAGTAATGGGAGGGTGAGCAGGAGGACGAGGAGCAGCATCAGGACAGGTAGGAGCAGAGGTGGCAGGAGTAGATGATTGAGAATTAAGAGCAGGAGGGGAGATAACTCTGCTGGCATCGGGGTCCAGCTTGATGGCATGATAGTAGTAAAGTGCATAGTTGGGATCAGAGAGAGTCATCTGAGACATCTTCTTGATGAGATTTTCCACCTCATCCTGCTTCTGAGCAGTGGTTCCAGCTTTATCCAATCCTTGCAGAGTGGTCCTAGCATCCAGAGGAGACAAAAGCGGACGAACAGGATCAGACCTGGGGTCAGAGCGGGGAAGGGGAATATTCTCTTTCTCTTCAACACCAAGACGTTCCAAGTACTCAGCATCAAAGCTATCCCTACAAAGGAGTTCTTCAGCAGCCTTGCAGACATCAGAGTAGGAGTAGGGGATAGAGACATCCAAGTCAGGGTCTTTGAGGATAAGACGAGAGTCGACTTTGAGACGGAAGGAAAGGGGTAGTCCAGCCCAGAAGTAGCGGTTGTAGTCTTCTTTGGTGATCTTTCCTTTGTTCCTTAACCATCCTCCAATACGGATAAAGTCTCTGTTATAGGCTCTGAAGTCATGGAGGGATAGGATGGGAGCACACATTGCACCCTTGACAAAGTTCTTCAAATCTTGCTCATAAAATCTCTCATCGGAAAGATCAGCGTCAAAGTGCTTCAGGAGGTCATTCTTGAGCTCATCCCAGTTGGGAACATGGAAGTGAGTCATGCCTTTGATGATCTCTTGGACTCTAGTAGAGCAGTAGTGGAGAATAGAGTCAACCTTCTCCTGATTGTCAACAACATTGTGCAGGGCACAGAGGTGTTCATAGTGGTCTAGGAAGGTCCTAATCTGAGAGTGGTCACCTCTGAAGAGTTCAGGGGCAGACTTCATCCCAAGAAGAGGGAGAATAAGGACGGATGGGAGTGTAGCAGGTGCAGACATAGTAGCAGCAGGTGGGGAAACAGATGAAGCGGGGATGGATACAGAGGCAGTAGAGGCTAGATCGACCCAAGAAGGGACTCAGGGGTTGGTATAGATCAGGGTGACAATGTGCCAGACAGGGAAGAAGGCACAGAGTTATTCGAGAGTGATATAGCGGAAATAGGGGGGGTATGAGGAGGAGATGATGGACCAGCAGGTAGAGAGGTAGATGACCTCAGAGGAGCTTCTTTCCTTGCGCATCAGACAATTGGAGAAAAGACCAGATGATTTCCATGATGCATTTACTACTCTACAGAAGACCCGCCTCCATTCCAAAGCCCAATTTGAGAAGAGATATACCAGACATCTATTCAAGTCCTCCTACCAGCCTGGAGACCTTGTCCTGGTTCGCAACAGCCAAGTGGAGAAAGAATTAGATTGTAAATCAAAGCCACATTACCTTGGCCCCTTTGAAGTTGTTCATCGCACTCAAGGTGGCTCATACGTCCTGAAGGAAATGGATGGAACTGTCTCAGCTCAGGGCATAGCTGCATTCTGCCTTATCCCTTATTATTCCCGACACACTCCTTTGCCCGACTCTATTCTCCATAACGATGATGAAAGTGATGATGAAAATGCCAATGAAAATGGAGAAAAAGATTACGACTCTGACGACTCATCATGATGCCCAATATGCCCTCATGCTATGTCATATGCCCCCTATGCTTCCTCATCTATGCCCCCCATGCCAGTCTTCCCAGCTCTTTTTGTTGTCCCACCCTCCTTGTTTGCAATCGGGGACGATTGCATTTCATGTCGCCTGTGGATGTCACGCACCAAACAGGTTTGGTACAGTGAACATGGAAGATAACGCCTATATTGAATGATCCTGATGCGAAGGATAAGCACGACGGACCCTCATTGTAGCTATCTATTGCACAAGAAGACTATCCTGATGTGAGAGATGAATGCCAATGCAGACAGTCATCTATCGCACGAGAACCGCCAAGAAGCAGAAGAAACTGAAGGAATAACGTCAATTGTGGTATGAGAAAGGAATGCACACATCTGCAGTCCAACTCCCATACCAGAATGATCAAAGAAGCCAAATAATTGATGGAGAAACAAAGGAGAAAGAGAAGAAATGATTTTTAGCACCCAAATGTCATTTTTAGGCGCCCAGTGCTGGCATTCCAATATTTTGAATAGCTCCATCGTTTCTGAAGCTATCAGGCATGTGACTATACCGTCTGAGAGCCTAGAACGTGGTCTATCTGCCTGTCAAGTTCCGACACAAATCCGTTCATTTCCCACAGAGATATTCCCCCCGCAATCCAGACATTCGCTTCATTGCTCACTATGGAGTCCGTATTTTCTCTGGATCATTTCTCCACTATTGCTGCAGATCTCCACTATGTCCTGCTCTTAGGACAGCCTCTCCCAGAGTTCCTGTGCACTGCCTGGCACATATCTTCCCAGCCTGCTCCCTCAGTCCCTCTCATTCTCGGTCAGCGCATTCTCCTCGTCAGTCCTGCATCAAGGACGTACTTTGGTCATCTTAGGTCTATTGTCAAGCTTGAGAAGTCTTCTCTGGTCGTCTCTGTGTCCCCTGAGCCCTCAGCCTATGGTCCCTTCCTCCCAGATACTTGCCATGTCCATCTTCCTCTGTTGTTCGTCTCAGTTCCCTGGATGTGTCGAATTCAATACTCTATCTGCTTCCCTACTTTCAGACGACGTCCCCCAGCACCATGACAGTTATTCCCCCACTTTATAGTGCTATTAGGAAGAAGAACCCTCTCTCGTTCTTTCCCAGAAGAGAGCTCGTCAAGGGAGCCCATGGTTGTGCTTCAGCGGTGCTAGAACACATGCACTATACCTTAGTGTATGCTGACCCCCCAAAAGACCTCTGGACCCCTTGTACCCTTCTTGTGGCTGTTTTGTCTTGGATCAATCCCCCTATTTATCTCAGATCTTCCCCATTGTTGTCCCATCAAATTCCTGATGGTACACAGCCCCCCCATCAAACTTCTTAGGCTGTGCATCAATGACTCCTTCTGCTGTGCAGTGACTCATCCCTTGCTTACTGATGCTCTCTTGTCATCAGTATTACTCTATCCCTTTCGCATTTTTGGTATATTACTCAGCTGATGACTCACTCCCTTACCAATCAATCTTGTCATGCAGCTTACTCATTCCTGCTTATCCCTTGCTTACTGATTGCTTACAAACCCCTTACAAAGCTCTTACCAATCCCTTACCAATCCTTGACAAATTCTGCTTACTCCCTTCTCTTTTTGTACTTTAATGCTGTGCCCCCCCATGTATTTAAACCCCTGGGCTCAGCCCAGTAAAAAAAAGACCCAATTGCACGAAATTATCCCTCTCTCAGATTCTCTCAATCAGTATCCCTTTAGTCTTTGAGTCCTTGTAGGCTTCAGTGAAGGTCTAAAGGCTCAATATTGTCAAGTTTATCCAAGTTATTCAAGATCTATTCTTTATACTAGGCTCAAGCGGAGTCTAGGCTTCATACCAGTCAATCTTCCTCGCCTCTGGACATCAGAGGCATCTCTGCCCCTTTGCTGCACCAATCTCTAGGTGTAGTATCGCTGTTTCAGTCTCAGTCAACCCAATCCCCGCTTTGACACTTCCTAGGCTTTAGGAAGAGTCCAGACCCCTATCCCCTTCGTCTTCTATTACTCCTGTACCCCAGGAGTATCCTGCATCATCGTCTGCATCACCCTGTTGGTGTAGATCCCCTTCCCCCCTCCTCAGCACATCCTCTCTGGACACCGCAGAGGTAAACCACCACTCGCACATATTTGTAGTCCTTTGTTGGTGTTGTGTTTGGGTTATTACTCCAACACAAATCCACACTTTGACTCACATCTGGAGCCCACTGCTGTGAGTCAAAGTGTGGATTTGGGTTGGAGTAATAACCCAAACACAACACCAACAAAGGACTACAAATATGTGCGAGTGGTGGTTTACCTCTGCGGTGTCCAGAGAGGATGTGCTGAGGAGGGGGGAAGGGGATCTACACCAACAGGGTGATGCAGACGGTGATGCAGGATACTCCTGGGGTACAGGAGTAATAGAAGACGAAGAAGATAGGGGTCTGGACTCTTCCTAAAGCCTAGGAAGTGTCAAAGCGGGGATTGAGTTGACTGAGACTGAAACAGCGATACTACACCTAGAGATTGGTGCAGCAAGGGGACAAGGGGGCTCCTGACGTCCAGAAGCAATGAGAGATGAAGGATTGACTGGCTAGACTCCGCTTGAGCCTAGAGAAATACTTGGACTTGAATAGATTGAATAAAACTTGAATATCAGAGTCTTTAGACCTTCACTGAAGCCTACAAGACTCAAAGAACTGAGGGGATACTGACTGAGAGAGTCTGAGAGAGGGATAATTTCGTGCAATTGGGTCTCTCTTCACTGGGCTGAGCCCAGGGGTTTAAATACATGGGGGGGCACAGCATTAAAGTACAAAAAGAGAAGGGAGTAAGCAGAATTTGTCAAGGATTGGTAAGGGATTGGTAAGAGCTTTGTAAGGGGTTTGTAAGCAATCAGTAAGCAAGGGATAAGCAGGAATGAGTAAGCTGCATGACAAGATTGATTGGTAAGGGAGTGAGTCATCAGCTGAGTAATATACCAAAAATGCGAAAGGGATAGAGTAATACTGATGACAAGAGAGCATCAGTAAGCAAGGGATGAGTCACTGCACAGCAGAAGGAGTCATTGATGCACAGCCTAAGAAGTTTGATGGGGGGGCTGTGTACCATCAGGAATTTGATGGGACAACAATGGGGAAGATCTGAGATAAATAGGGGGATTGATCCAAGACAAAACAGCCACAAGAAGGGTACCAGGGGTCCAGAGGTCTTTTGGGGGGTCAGCATACACTAAGGTATAGTGCATGTGTTCTAGCACCGCTGAAGCACAACCATGGGCTCCCTTGACGAGCTCTCTTCTGGGAAAGAACGAGAGAGGGTTCTTCTTCCTAATAGCACTATAAAGTGGGGGAATAACTGTCATGGTGCTGGGGGACGTCGTCTGAAAGTAGGGAAGCAGATAGAGTATTGAATTTGACGCATCCAGGGAAGCGAGATGAACAACAGAGGAAGATGGACATGGAAAGTATCTGGGAGGAAGGGACCATAGGCTGAGGGCTCAGGGGACACAGAGACGACCAGAGAAGACTTTTCAAGCTTGACAATAGACCTAAGATGACCAAAGTACATCCTTGATGCAGGACTGACGAGGAGAACGCGCTGACCGAGAATGAGAGGGACTGAGGGAGCAGGCTGGGAAGATATGTGCCAGGCAGTGCACAGGAACTCTGGGAGAGGCTGTCCTAAGAGCAGGACATAGTGGAGATCTGCAGCAATAGTGGAGAAATGATCCAGAGAAAATATGGACTCCATAGTGAGCGATGAAGCGAATGTCTGGATTGCGGGGGGAATATCTCCGTGGGAAATGAATGGATTTGTGTCAGAACTTGACAGGCAGATAGACCACGTTCTAGGCTCTCAGACGGTATAGTCATGTGCCTGATAGCTTCAGAAACAATGGAGCTATTCAAAATATTGGAATGCCGGCACTGGGCGCCTAAAAATGACATTTGGGTGCTAAAAATCATTTCTTCTCTTTCTCCTTTGTTTCTCCATCAATTCTTTGGCTTCTTTGACCGTTCTGGTATGGGAGTTGGACTGCAGATGTGTGCATTCCTTTCTCATACCACAATTGACATCATTCCTTCAGTTTCTTCTGCTTCTTGGCGGTTCTTGTGCAATAGATGACTGTCAGCATTGGCATTCATTTCTTGCATCAGGATAGTCTTCTTGTGCGATAGATGGCTACAATGAGGGTCTGTCGTGCTTATCCTTCACATAAGGATCATTTGATATAGGCATTATCTTCCATGTTCACTGTACCAAACCTGTTTGGTGCGTGACAGCGCCATGGAATGGGCCAGGAACAGCAGGTGGTAAATTTCTATGACATCAATTGTCAATACAGCAAAAATCTGCAAAGGCGGATAGAAGGCAATTGGTTCATTTCTCTTCCACCGGCGTTAAGGATCCAACCCAGCATTGGAATCTGGCATGTCCACGGACACCAAAGTGAATGCTTTGTGAGGTATTCCCCCAATTTCATTCCTGGTGTGGGCAATGTGGACGGGGAAATAATGGAAACTCTGTGGGCTTCTTTAAATATTGTTTCCCCTTCTACACGAGGAATGGCTGCCCCTCATCGGCAAGAAATGCTTGACTTCCAAATGAAGGACAGTAACTTCTTAAAGATGGTCTGCATGCGTGAGTGGTCCTCAAGTGTGCAATATTGAAGCGGTATTCACAATTTCCAGCTTTGTCTTTGAAGAGGAAACTGACAATTGCAAGACAGAATCTCACATCATCTAGTGATGCCTTTGCAAATTTGGACACAACAGTTCTGGAGGACCTCCGTCAAATTTGGAAGGACCAGGAGACAAAGGCGCTTCTTGACAGGATGTCAAATCTGAGGGCAATGGATATATTTGAAGTCCATTTGGAAAAAGGTAAGCCTCACAGTGGAAGGTAGATAACAGTTTTGACTTTGCGGGGTAAGCCCCAAGCATTAAATCTGTGGAGATGAAGCTCTTAGAAATGCCGACCACGGGTTCACTGCGGGGATCCGCCACGTGGATGGCTAGAGCCCTGAGAGTGGAAGAGGCACAGGTAGTCCTCTCATTGGATGCATGCAAAATTGATGCAAGGGCTACTGAAACCCAAAGGCTCAACCTTTCACACCGACATGACAGGCTACAATCCCAGATCAATAGTTTGGTGCAGACCGCAGCAACATTTCTGGGCCCGGACTGGGACAGCAGACTCAATGTGATTCACCAAGCGGACACTGATAGTGATGAAGATGATACATTCATTACTTTGGCTCCAGGGAGTGCTGAGCATGCAGCACTACCACTTCCGTCCTATATAGGTTTGCCGTGGTGCTGTGAGCTAGGGCTGATCGACCTGGTGGAGCAAGAACTTCAGCTCAGACAAGGTCAGGCCAATGACACTTTACATGAAATACGACTTGGTCTAGCAGATAAAGCGGTGTTGTTTCGGACAGAGGTCAGACATGGGAGGAACTATGTGGGGACCACCCGTGCATGGAAAAAAGTAGCTGACCTGGATGCAATGGTAAAAAGATATGCCGCAGTCTACCACCGTTGCCGAAAGCAAATGGTTGCCTTGGAGGCTGAGCCAAGGATCCTGGACCACTACAAAGTACTTGCCAAAAAGGATCTCACAGTAAGCACTGCCGTCTCAGATCCTAATGCAAGGGGACACCACCATGACTCTTTGGCATGGTTCTGGACTATGGATATACCCAAAGACACCGATAAAAATGACTGGATGTCAGAATGTAAGCCTTTCCATGAACCATCATATATCCTTCAGAATAATGATTCGACCAGTTTACCATGTCCACTGGCTGCGGGCAAAGGCAAAGCAAGACAGATGGAGTGAGGAAATGGAGTTGATAACTGCAGAGCAAGGTTGGACACATACCTTCTTCAGGAATCGGGCAGATCGCTGGGAGGAAAAAGCCTCCAAGGCTTCATTAGCCGGTGACCGTGGCTTGGCATGTTATGCAGCAAGGCAATATGACATGTATAACAAATTGGGTAGACTTTGTCAGTAGTCCTGTGACTGCTGCATATTATTTGTGTCATTGAGTCATAATTTGTGATGGTGTATTGTTCATTATTATACAACCTTTCTGAGTGGGATGATGCTGCGGGAGAGTGCAATTGGATATATACAACGTACATATAGGCCAATAATGGCGAGTAACTTTTAATTAAGTAACTTTTAATTAATGTATTTCGTTACTTACAACTTTTCCACTGGTGACTTTCCTCATTGTCCCTCCCAGATACTCCTTTTACTACATAAGGCTGTGGCTGCAGGTCAGGTGGCCACTCCGATGTAGTCATTGGTCTATTGGGTCAGGAATGTCTATTGATATACTTCATCATCTGAAATATGTACTTCAAAGCCGATCTCTCTTTGTGACCCTCTCCATTTATCTTAATGGATACCTCCAATAACCCAAATAGCTGCGGTATCAAATTTTAGGGGAACTTATCAGTCAAATAATTCAACTATCATTTAATGTGGAAAGGAAAAAATGATTGTTGTGATGTGTTACTATTGGGATGGCCCCACTACTCATTTGTGCCTCTCCATAATTTATCTGCAGATGCTGCCCATTTGTTTTCCAGCTCATCCCCTGCATCGGTCAAATATTCCACCATGGCCATGCGGTCAACCAGATGTTGCAACACCATGTTTTGATGAAAGATCTTTTCATCAGTTTCTTCCAACATTTGCTCGGTTTGTAGTTTGAGATCCTGGAGGCCGATGTGGGGGGTTTTGGGGACATAAAATAGAGCTGGGATTACAAAGTCCCCAGGCTATTGACAGTTTTTATTAGCTTATCATTGTGCATCAATGTAAGCTTACCTGGTATTCGGCAAAGAATTTCTCTGCCTCTGTGACCAGCTGGGTGAAGGTTGTCCACGGTATATCTCGGCTCTTCCCCCACACCCACCACTCCTGCTGTACTGTGTGTGCTTAGGACCCTAGCCTCCCAATGATACACCTTGAATACATTTGTTTCTTTGATTTGTTGCATCAAAGTTGCTGCATCCGGATCCGCCACAGATACCCAATCCATCACATGGGCTGCGACCGTGGGGACTTGCATCACCAGCCCCTTTCTGTTGCATGCCACAAGTAACTGCTCCAGAAGTGCCTACATGGGGGATATGGTCATATTCAAAGTTTCAATACAGAAGAACACACCACTTCTTCCTGAACATGTCCATACCAGTTCATCTTCTCCAGAATGGCGTGGTCACTGCTTTTCTGCAAAGAATACACGAACCACCTGAATCGGATGCCGACATATTGCAATGTCAGGGACAGCCTGCGTGCAACAATTGCTTCAGAATCCATTGATGCAGGATCAGGATTGAAGTTGAATATTTATAATAGAATCTCCCATATTCCCACATGCCACTGGACCATTGTTCATGGAACAATGATCATGGTACCATTAAGAGTTAGTTATTCCCGTGGACACAAAATTACTACCACATTGCTTTCATTCAAATCTGATTGGTTTATCATTCAGTGTTCCAATTTAAATTAGATATATCAGTGCAGCAGTGGCCACCCGCGGTCAGCATATAGGTTGTTCCTTGGCATGGCCACATTCTATTTTCGGAATTGGTAGGATATTTGGACGTTTTTGTTATTTTTATTTATTTTCAATTGGTGTCTGATTTTGGAAATTGGTGACCGATTCCTGCCATATTCTGATTGCCGCGGTATGGGCTCCCAGGATAGGTCAATACATATTCTGGCATATCTTCCTTTCTTTTCTCCTCAGTTCAGTCCCCTCCATGGCTAATCCTGTGTCATATCCGACCAACTATGAGCTTTCTCAACATGTTGCTGGATACATGCGACGGCGCTTTTGTTCCTTGGCATTCCCGGACTCACTCCCTGCGGCACCTCCCATTCCTCTTGATCTCCCTGTTGACCTTTTGGTTGGGATGCATCAAATGGTGGCCACTTTGGTCACTGCATATCAAAATCATGGTATGTATTTCCAATATCTATTTGGCAAGGTACCTATGTGTTTCCAGTTGAATCTGGTGTGGACCTCTTGAGACTGGCAGAGGCATTGGCAGCAATGGAGCCTGGTACCAATATGGATAGGGAACAGTCCTTTCTTTCCAAGTTCGCTCCAACACTCTCTGGTGTCCTGGATGAACCCTCTATTATTTTGGAGGAGGGTGGGACCATAGCACTCTGGTATCTCCCTGGTGCCCTGGCATGCCCAACACATGTATGCCCCAATACTGCCTATTTTCAACCATGTTCATTAATAAATTCAGGCAAATATTCTGCAGGCTTTAAGTCCACTTCATACACAACTGGCCAGCAGTATAACTGGGCGGACCTGGTGAACAGAACCACGGTATTTTAATAGGGAAGATAGGCAAGTGACCGGGTGTCTGGAGTTATCTCCTGCAAGGCACCAGATGGGTCATTATGTGGGTATATATCTATTATCAGATGCACCTACTCATCATTCCATATTCAGCATGAGAATGCCTCTATATCAGCGGACCTTAACACACCTGCAGGATTTCAGTGGCTGCAAGATATGATATATCCTTCTGCCATTGTATCGGGTGTGTTGTCGATTATGCATCCACAGCTCTGAGGACGGTATGTGAGGAATGAGTACATTGGAGGATTGGTCTTCTATGTATGACCCAGTAATGAACCGTGCCCTATCCCTCTGGCCTACTGCATTCACCAATATTTCCCTTATCGCCAATCGGTCGACCCCACTTCACCGTGACCCCCAGTCACGTGCCAGCTGGTACGATGTCATCGTCAATGTTGGGGAATACACCGATTGTGTAATGGCCGTCCCCACCCTCAGCATCGAGCTAGTCTATAAGCCAGGTACTGCGGTTGCATTCTCCAGGAGGCTCCTCCGGCATGGGGTCAATGCTGTTGAAGGAAACCGGTATTGTTTGACTTACTATATGAGGGATAATATCCATCAGTGGGCACATGTTCCACGGTGTGCCGACTGGATGAGGATCAATGGTGTGGAGCATTTGTTGAGGGCTACTGTAGTGTAAATACATGAAGGTACTTGTAGAAATATGATTGTCATAGAAAAATTACTAAAAAATCTTAAAATATGGTCACAACTTACTTAGTGACTTATCTTGTGCTCTGGCTGTCTGGAAGTGAGCCATTCTGCTGTGGCTGCTTTGAGGCAACATCTCCTGAGCATTCATTAACTTACCCATCTGCATATTTGGGTACATCAATAGTGTCCCCGGGACCTTTATAGATAAATCATTATTGTACCATAGCTTAGGCACCAATCCCATGCCCATGGCTTGGTCTTATACCGGATTCCAGCCCACCCCTCATTCCTGGGATTGCAAGATATGGGCTCATCCCTATTAGACAGTAAATTTAATATCAGCCCACCTATTATACTTGAAGCTGCAAACTATAGGCCCTCTTGTATGGTAGGGGACAGTATATTTGTCGCCTACCCATGACACACGGGATTGTGGAATTACATTTGGGCTTACCCGTATCCCATTGCAACAATCAGTTTTCAGCCCACTGGTACTACTCTGCGTTAATGTATGCGGGCTCACCTGTTTTTTAGGGGACACAATTATTTTGGCTGACCCGATATACGAGCCCATGTACCTGGTTAGGCCGTGTTTTACGGCCAGTGGGGGTTGACAATTGGCCGTATGTTATGGGCCAGCAGGGGTCAGGCCGGACTACAGGGTGTTGCCGTGATATATGATCTGGCCTGTGTGTGGAATTGTCACCATAATACATGGTCCAGCCTGGGGGTGGGTTGTCACCATAATATGAGGTTGGGCCAGGATGCAGGTATCACCATAGTGTATGGTCTGGCCAGGGTGTGTAATTTAACCATAATATACAGTGTGGCCTGGGTGTGGGTGTCACCATAGTGTATGGTCAGGCCAGGGTATGGGTACATATTGAACAGTCCAGCCTGGGTGTGGGTGTCACCATAGTGTATGGTCGGGCCAGGGTAGGTGTGTCACCATATTGTACAGTCCGGCCTGGGTGTGGGCATCACTATAGCGTATGGTCGGGCCAGGGTAGGGGTGTCATCATATTGTACAGTCCAGCCTGAGTGTGGGCATCACCATAGTGTATGGTCCGGCCAGAGTGTGTAGTTTAACCATAATATACAGTCCGGCCTGGGTGTGGGTGATACCATAGTGTATGGTCAGGCCAGGGTATGGGTGCATATTGAACAGTCCGGCCTGGGTGTGGGTGTCACCATAGTGTATGGTCCGGCCAGGGTAGGTGTGTCACCATATTGTACAGTCCAGCCTGGGTGTGGGTGTCACCATAGTGTATGGTCGGGCCAGGATAGGTGTGTCATCATATTGTACAGTCCGGCCTGGGTGTGGGCATCACCAGTTTATGGTTGGGCCGGGGTAGGTGTGTCACCATAATGGATAGTCCGGCCTGGGTGTGGGTGTCACCATAGTGTGTGGTCGGGCCAGGGTAGGTGTGTCACCATATTGTACAGTCCGGCCTGGGTGTGGGTGTCACCATAGTGTATGGTCGGGGCAGGATAGGTGTGTCATCATATTGTACAGTCTGGCCTGGGTGTGAGAATCACCATAGTGTATGGTCAGGCCAGGGTAGGGGTGTCACCATATTGTACAGTCCGGCCTGGGTGTGGGCATCACCATAGTGTATGGTCAGGCCAGGTAGGTGTGTCACCATAATGGATAGTCCGGCCTGGGTGTGGGTGTCACAATAAGTGTATGGTTGGGCCAGAGAGGAAAAAATATTTGAAACAAGTCCAGGCTGATGATAGCCATGTCAGGATTGTACGTATTAGCAAAGACAAGACTGGTACTGTACTGAATGGAAATGATTATACAAGTAGTACAAGTTAATGATAAGCATTCAGGTGGTGTACTGGCCAGTAATGATTAATTGGTCATACCAACCGGTCAGTGTCATACCGGTAGCATACCGACCAGTCAGTGTCATATCGGCAGCATACCGACCGGTCACTATCATACTGGTAGCATACCGACCGGTAACTGTCATACCGGTAGCATACCGACCGACCAGTAGTTTGGTACCGGCTGATGATATGGATACCGGTATTGTTTTGTTTGGTGGTAAACAACACCATGCTGGCAGAATGCTGCCCGGTGATACTTTCACAAGGACAGCACTGACAAGTAATAACGATACCAAAATTATATTGTAACAACAGACCGAGTACTGGCAGATGATGGACATGCTAGTATTGCACTTGCCGGTCATGAATACACCGGTGTACATACTGGTCATAATCATACCGGCTGTGCTATAGGACAAGCCCACTCAAGCTAATCAAAGGTATGAGTACATTGTTAGTATACTATGGTAAGCAAACCACCATGGGAAGATCATACTTGGTGTGCACTGACCGGTCATGATTATGCCAGTAGTGTGCTGACCGGGATTCATCATCCAGTAGTATCCAATGTTGGGTGACAAATATGAACTAGTAATTCATCACATGATAATATTGGCAATGGTACAACAATAATTATAAGTAAAGAAATGGGCCATTGGCCTGACTGACCAGTGCTAAGCATACAAGTAGATCACTTACACATTTAATCATAGCCATGCACAGGAATATATTCTTACATGTACTACAAATACAAAGTTTGTGGCAATGAAACAAAATTAGTCCTTATGTGAGGAGTCCCTGCCTCCTTCACCCATTGCAACATCTGGTTGCTCTGATGCCGGGGTACCAACATCTTGAGGTTCTGGTGCAGGGGGACTGACGGTAATGATGGGGGATGGCTGAATCCCCATGGTAATAGCAGGTGTCGGGTCCACCTGTGACGGTCTGTCGGTGGAGGCTGTTGAAATATCCATGTCCGAGGTCTCCAGAGGGACACAGGCCAGAATTGCAGATACCTGGTGGTCAGTACCAGCACTGGGACCTGGAGTGTCACCTGCACCATTCAAAACATGAATTCGAGAGATCGGAAAACAAAAGCACAAACCTGCAGGTAGATCTAACAATGCCCGGATGGATGGGGAAATGTTGGGACATTGAGAATGTTCAGAAGGCGGAGATCCATGCATACCAGGTGGAGGACATTCGACCGGAGAAGGTACTGCAGGGTCACGGAGTGCAGGAGCAGTGGGGAACCGGTCTTCGCGCATGGCTTCCACAAGTGCCCGAAGTGTCTCCAGCTCCTCCCGGTTCTGCTCCAACTCCACCCTCATCCTTGCATTATCTCTCTTCAGAAGGACAATGTTCTCCTCGGTATCCTCCTTCATCCTCGCAATAGGGGAATTCAAAGCTGGTTTTCACGAGTGGTTTTGGAGTGGTTTTGGAGTCGGTTTTGGGCAGTAGTTTTCGTTGTTGTTGCATCGAAAACCAGTGGCTGGTTTTCGCCTGGTTTTCGCCTTGGTTTTTGCAGCACATAGTCGGACTTTGAATTCACTGTGTCACCATACAGCGTCACCCAACTCGACCACAATACCATGCCTAAAGTACCTAAAAATCGTTCTAATACAGTCTCTCCTTCACTCTCTGGTCCATTGGACAAGTCCGGGTGCTCCAAAAAGGTAACTACGCAGAAGACAAGTGGAAAACCAACCAAAAAGGGAAAGAAGGATCCACTGCAAGGAAGCGGCAACAAGAAGCCACGCGTTTTTATCTCGTAGGTCATTTTAAATTAATAGAAGTAGTTCTAATACACTATATTTGCAGTTGGTCAAAGTCCGAGAACCATTCGGTCACGGATGAACTTCTCACGCTCATCGAAAGCAAGACCCGCTGGAAAGTTGCCCTTGGGTTCGACAAGGGTGCCTTTCCTGACGTGGAAAGTCAAAATAGCCAGGGCAAGACCCTCCTCGAACATTGTGCAGACATTGCTGCTGCCTTGTTCATCAAGGACAAGCCTGATACGAAGTGGACTCATGATGACATCAAGGACCTTCGGGTGGTTGTCAAGAACCGGGTAATGAGGTAAGTGTTTCATCAAATTTACTTGATACTTCTTGAGCCTTTATTAGCTTGAAGAGCTCATATAATGACTATCAGAGTCAACTTGGGGAGACTGGCCATGGCCTCATTGTGTCAGACAAGGAAGATGAGATTGCTGAAGGCACAGAGATTTCAAATGTCTATGGTGAGTAGCCTGTTGACTTGGACCTAATTTTCTTGTGTCAATAACTCTTGTAGATAGCATTAAATTAAAGTTTCCATGGTACAAGCGGATGCATGCACTCATGGGCACAAGCCCTGTTGTCAGCCGTGCAGCTGTGGTTAACAGTAACTCTGTCCCAGACCTGTCTATTCTTGGTGAGAATGCCAATTGTGATGAGTCTGGTGAGGAGAATGAGGAGGTATGTATGGCTTTTGTGACTGTATCAGATAATCCTAACATATTGTTGACTCAGAAACTTATTCCTTGGCCCAGTTCACCTGCTCGTGACTATGGTCGAGAATCACCTGTGCTTGACAACTCCTCTGATGTGGGTGACTTGTCTCCAATTGCTACTCCAGTGAAGATCAAGATTCTCATGGTTTCTTCTTTGGCTTCAAAGCCAACCTCGGTGAGGAAGAAGACTGCTGCTGACCTTGCACGGGAGGTGGCAGATGCAGAGCGCCAGGCACGCCTCCATATGACCCATATCAATGCCAAGGAGAGGACTGCTCGTGAACAGATCAAGCAAAAGTCTGCTCGTAAATCTGCTCTTGAACTTGAAGAACTGCGTCTTAGGCATCAACAAGAGGAAGGTGAGCGCCAGCGGGCTCATGAATTGAAGATGCTTGAACGACAGATTGAGCTGGAGAGGATTCGGGCTGGAATGCAGGCTCCTCTGCCCCCTTCATCCCAATTTCCTCTTGACCCTCAGCTTCAGAATCACACTTTTGGGCGCTTCTGAATTCACTTAACCCAGTATACTTTTTTGGTTTGTATGAAACCTGATACCCAATACCCCTCCTTTCCTATTACTCCTATTGATGATTCATTTGACACAGTAGCATGCTTTGGTTTCCATGAAACCTGATACCCATTGCTCCCCTCCTTCTACTACATCTTGTCATGATTTATCCAACCTTCCTTCCTTCCTTTGCCTAATATAGGTACTCAAATAAACTCTTCTTTAGCTCCTCTCTTTTGATTCTTCCCTCCAAAAGTTCAATATCCCTGACATTTTCCCTCTCTTCCTCATTCTCTCTTGCTTGTCTTTCTTGCTCCTCCAACCAAGCCTCCTTCCTTTCAGCCTCCTTTCTCATAATTAGTTGTCCCTTCTGGAAGAAGCCATCATTTGAAGTATTGATACCTTGTTCATGCCCAATTGCAAATGCATGAAGATGAATGCAGGAGATAATCCATAAGACAGCCATTTGGATATGTGACTGATTATCAATGTGGAGGCGTAGTCCACGGAGTGATGACCAGCGACCCTTGAGAAATCCTACACAGTGTTCAGACCGAATACAGATTTTGGACACATGATAATTATAGGTGGTGTTTTCTGCAGTCTCTTTTTCTGGCCTATAGATATTAGACAGATGAGTGGTTTCAGTGTTGATAACAGGTTCAAAAAAATTACTGACTTTTTATATGGGGCCTGACACCAAGTGTGAAGAGGATAAGCAGTGTCAGCCCATATAAATTCACCTTCTTTGAGAAGAATATTATGCTCTTGAGAGATACGAGTGTCCAGAAAGGCTGTGGCATCATGTTGACTGCCAGGCAACCCAACAGAATAGTCAACAATCTGTAAGTCTGGTGTTGAGACAATCTGGGAGAGTCAGAATGAATAATTGAACAGCAGAAAAACTGAAAATCATACTTGGACATTCATAGAGTAGTTAGACTTGCAATCATACCAGGTATTCCCATAAAAACCTGGCCTTGCATGGAGTGGAACCAGGGTACCATCCACCATTGCCCATCCATCCCGCCAAGCAGGGCATGAATTTTCTTCTACCCATGACTTTGCATGCTCAATAGCAGCTGGATCAGGCCAGTGCAAAGCTGCTCGGCGGAATTCTTCCCCACAAACAGCCTTCATGACACGATTTGTCACCAGACGTACTGTACCATATCCTACCCCCGCCCACAAAGCAGTCTTCATGACATTAGCTGCATTCCCATAATGCCCAAAGCGGAAAAGGGCTATAGCAAGCTGCTCTGCTACAGGCATCTGGGGTGAAGTTGACTGATTATGGAAGACAGGGTCAACCCCTAATGCAGCTGTAAGCTGGTCAAAGCAAGCAGGGGTAACTCGGACATAGCTTCAGAATATATCAGGGTGATTGATTCTCCAGTCACCAAGAAGAAGCTGCAGATTGGCATTGCTCTTGGGAATTGCAGGCCGCTCTGCAATGTATCGATGGGAATAGAGGGCAATGATGTTCTGCAAGATCACAGATGAAGGGGGGATCTGCTCGATCTCATCATCAGAGGACTGAGAGCTGGCAGAAGAGGAGTCAGAGTCAGAGTCAGGGCTAGGATCCACCAGATCTTGAGATTCCGTGGAAAGTAAAGCAAGATACACATGCAGAAGGCTCTGTGCTGCTTGTTGGCGCTCCGTTTGTCGAGGCATCAGTGGTTATTGCACGAAATCTCTGTTATTCTACACGACACACTGGATTACTGGTGAGAATTGAAACTCAGCCGTCTGACGCGACAATTCCAAAACCGGCGAAAACCAGTGAAAACCGGGGGTGTCACACCAAAACTGTGGTTTTCGTGTTCACAAAACTCATCCAAAACCGATCCCAAAACCAGGTCCAAAACCACTCCAAAACCGCTCGCGAAAACCAGCTTTGAATTCCCCTAATATCCTTCTTGAGAAGAAAGACCTCCTCCTCCACATCCTGCAACTGCTCACCCTCGGTCATGCCGGATGTCGCAACAGCAGATGGGGTCGTCAGAGGGTCGGTGGCAGATGCTGCACAGGTTGAGGCAACACTGGTATCACAGGACTTTGATTTTGGCAACAATGAAGGGGTTTGAATATAAACTTCAAAACCTGTTCAGCGATTTGAATGCAAGAATACAAAGCATGGATGATACTCACCTTTGCCTGAGGACCTTTCAACCCGTCCTGCCTTGGCCTTTGATGGTCCAGGAGTAGGGTGGATGCTGGACAACCGTTGTTGCTTTGCTGGCCGTGGGGTGAAATCAGGGGCGATCTCTGATGGAACCCTGGAAGGGGACTGATGTCACCAGGTTGTGGTCGTGGCTGCCTCAGATGGGGCCTGAGATCGGGCATGAAGCCTGTCTGTCAAACTGCACTTCATCTTTACCTTGTTGCAGTTTAAGCAAGCCTGACCTGGCTTTACCAAGCACATTTTGTCACCCTTCTGACATCAATCGCACCGATCCTCTGGTGGAACAGGGCCAAATCCTACCAGCGCAAGGAATGATGCTTTTGGTTGAGTGGGGTTGACCGGTGGCATATCAGGATCTTCCTCACTGTCAATGGTAGGTGCAGACTTAATACGTGGTGTGCGTCCTCGGGATTTACTCTGATTCCGATTTGATGCACCAGCTTGTCAGGAAAGAGACCGTCCTCTGGCCTGCTCTCCACTGGCCTGTTCGTTGTCTACATTCCGAGTTGATCAGTGCCTGACTCCATTGTATCAATGGCACCTCACTTACCCAATTTCCCCCCAGTGATCATGCTCTGTGACTCTCCCTCCACTTCCACTTGCATTTGCACTTCCTTCTCCTTCCCCTTCTTTGACTGCGTGGTCGCTCGGGACCGAGACCAGTGTCTTACCACCGGGCCACCACCATCCTGCTTGTCTGCACATTACCTTTATCAGAAAACACCTTCGTGTCAATCCAACAGTCATATTGCTTACCAGACATCCCCTGGTTTATGTGACCTTGTGGATCTTCCACTACCTTTGCCTTCTCCTTCCCTTTCTTAGACGGACCGGCCGGCCAGGATCGGGACCGGCATCCTGCCAACTCTCCACCACTCTCCTTGGTTCCTGCACCTTGGCTCTTCAGAACAGAAATCAATTGGGATTATAAATGTGGTGTGCTCACCTAATTTCCCACTATCCATGTCTTCATTCCTCTCCTTCTCCTTTCCTTTCACCTGCGTTACCGGTGTTGTTGTTGGTGCAGGAGGAACTGGCAGGGCGGGCTCCTGGAGATTGTACCATAGGTGATCCTCAACGTCTTTGTCCTTTGCCCGACGGATGTGCTCCCAAGGTGGCCATTTCTTCACCTCAAGAAGTGAGTCGGGGCTCACCATGAAGGCATCGGCCACGATGACATGGATCAGGATTGCAAAGCTGGCTGGCAACTGATCTACAACGGCAGTGACCTCTTTCTGTGGGATTGATGGGTACAGATATCAAACTATGTACTAATAACTCACCAGCCTATCCCACACAACCTGTGTGGTTTCCTTCCAGTATTCCGTAGTGCTATTATATTTGAGACCGTCGGTATATTGCTGTATGACCTTGGCTGCCTGGGTAACAATCGCCTTCGCATGGTCCTCACCGGTGCCGATGGAGGAGGTTAAGGCGTTGGCTTGTGATGACATGGATAAAGGTTTTGCAGTTGAATGCGATGGGATTCAATGGGAGTGAATGTGGTGGAGGAAAGGCAAGGGAAATATGCCGGTATGGCCACTATATATTGTTGAAAATGATTACATAACATATTCCCATGTATTGTGCACAATGGTCCAATACAAATTATGATATGCAGACAAAAAACAAGGTAAATGGAACACATGTAAAATCAATAACCAGTTGCTTCAGTGCCACAAACACACACCGGTGAATTCAATTAGTCGCCGGTAATCATATGTACCTCATGAATAATAGTGATTAACATAATTCGCACATGACGATGTGGTGGAACCGGTGACCGGTCCTTGCTTGGCTGTTGGTACCCAAACTGCACTGGTGATCATATTGATTATATAATACACCTTGGTGTTCTTGCCCTTGACCCGGTTGTTCGCATCCTATTTGTTCTACTCTCACAAAACACAATTCCATTGATGGATACCAAACATTCAACAAAATGTGTAAGGTTCTTGTCAACAAGACAGGTGAAGCACTGTAAGTCCCAATAATTTCCCATTGATATGTGACAAACTATTGTAGTCGTTCAACCTTCACCCGGTGGAAGTTCATGCCCCAGTTCACTCACCACAGTGGAGGAGGATGAGGATGCCATGTTGGTCGATGAGCAAAGTGCCGATGAAAGCTTCACACTAGGTTCAGAACCCCCCATTGGCTCCCCTGATTCGTCCCCAACTCCTGAGGCTCCTCTCCACTCATTCTCCGAGGACACCGAATTCACCTGTGGGCCGGAACCAATAATCGCTTTCTCCCCTATGTCGGAAAGGTCTTGTTCCATCCCCCATGATATATCTAATTCATCCCCATTATCTCCCAATTCATTTGCATCACTTTCGCCCCCTCCATTTGACTCACCGGTGGCGCGGCACTCATGGGTTTCAGCATCACCGATGTCTTCACCATCCGGTTCTCTATTTCAACCCCAAATCGGCTCACCATCTACTACTATGCATGCGTTTACTCCTCTTGCCACTCCACGCCTCAATTCACCTCGCAGGAGTCAGTCCAGGGACTTTGTTCCCCCCCTCAGATCCCCATGGCACTCACCGGACAGAACAAATACCTCCCACAGCAATGCAGTCCGGCCAAAACCTACCACTGGCCCTGTTTTTATTGATCTCACTGAGAGTCCACTTCGTGCATCTGCAACACCCCCAGTTTCAAAGCACAATACTGCATCTCTGGAGATGCGAAATGATGATGGTAGGTTCTGCTATATGCCACCTATGAACCCATTCTTAATGTTTGCATACCACTAGATGAGCTCTATGAATTATTAGCAAGGGAGTCTGCAAGGTATGCTGTGCGGGAGGGAGATGTACCCCTGACACAATGTATGTCTGGAGCCCTTCAGTTATGCTGTCTGACACAATCACAGTGGAAATGGCAAGGCGCATCACCAGATCGGTGACTTTTTTCAATGAGCAACCAATCCACCCCATGCAAGATAGCCAACTAATTGCAGCATATATCCAATATGCAAATAGATTGGTGGAAGCCACCAGCCGATGGAGGGAGTTGGTCCGGCGGCACCGGGTATGGTCAAAATTCTGGGATGAATTGGCCAAAGCAGCAGAAAAGGAGGAGACTCAATGGTTGGCAACAGTAAAATTAGATCCATCCCTTCTGTAGTGTAGTACTTTTGTAGTACCAATGCAATCTTCATCAGACCGATGTAGCTGGTGGTGACTACACCCAGAGTGTGCTGACTGGTAATCATTATACAAACATAATGGTCTAAGAACACAACTGTTAGATACCAGACCAGATCAGTTGCATATTTAGTAATAATTATACATATTGTGCTGACCAATAATAAGGATACCGGTCTTGTGTGGGCTGGTGCTACACATACCGGTAGTATACTGAGCGGTGGTGACCATACCAGTAGCATACCGGCTAGTAGTGACCATACCGGTAGCTACCAGACCAGATCAGTTGCATAGCGATTGGTAATAATTATACACATTGTACTGGCCAATAATAAGGATACCGGTGTGAGTCAAAGTGTGGACTTGGGTCGGAGTAATAACCCAAACACAACACCAACAAAGGACTACGAAAAAGTGTGAGTGGTGGTTTACCTCCGCGGTGTCCAGAGAGGATGTGCTGAGGAGGGGGGAAGGGGATCTACACCAACAGGGTGATGCAGACGGTGATGCAGGATACTCCTGGGGTACAGGAGTAATAGAAGACGAAGGGGATAGGTGTCTGGACTCATCCTAAAGCCTAGGAAGTGTCAAAGCGGGGATTGAGTTGACTGGGACTGAAGTAGCGATACTACACCTAGAGATTGGTGCAGCAAGGGGACAAGGGGGCTCCTGACGTCCAGAAGCAATAGGGAATGAAGGATTGACAGGCTAGACTCCGCTTGAGCCTAGAGAAAGACTTGGACTTGAATAGATTGGATAAAACTTGAATATCAGAGCCTTTAGACCTTCACTGAAGCCTACAAGACTCAAAGAGCTGAGGGGATACTGACTGAGAGAGACTGAGAGAGGGATAATTTCGTGCTATTGGGTCCTTTTTTTTCACTGGGCTGAGCCCAGGGGTTTAAATACATGGGGGGGCACAGCATTAAAGTACAAAAAGAGAAGGGAGTAAGCAGAATTTGTCAAGGATTGGTAAGGGATTGGTAAGAGCTTTGTAAGGGGTTTGTAAGCGATCAGTAAGCAAGGGATAAGCAGGAATGAGTAAGCATAGGAAGCATGAATAAGCTGCTGAGTAAAGGAATGAGTAAGCTGCATGACAAGATTGATTGGTAAGGGAGTGAGTCATCAGCTGAGTAATATACCAAAAATGCGAAAGGGATAGAGTAATACTGATGACAAGAGAGCATCAGTAAGCAAGGGATGAGTCACTGCACAGCAGAAGGAGTCATTGATGCACAGCCTAAGAAGTTTGATGGGGGGCTGTGTACCATCAGGAATTTGATGGGACAACAATGGGGAAGATCTGGGATTAATAGGGGGATTGATCCGAGACAAAACAGCCACAAGAAGGGTACCAGGGGTCCAGAGGTCTTTTTGGGGGGTCAGCATACACTAAAGTATAGTGCATGTGTTCTAGCGCCGCTGAAGCGCAACCATGGGCTCCCTTGACGAGCTCTCTTCTGGGAAAGAACGAGAGAGGGTTCTTCTTCCTAATAGCACTATAAAGTGGGGGGAATAACTGTCATGGTGC